>JBBPBX010003525.1:0-30199 GCA_038048925.1 Garcialebias charrua
GTGTCCCTGGGCAAGACACTTAACCCTGAGTTGCTCCCAATAGGACAGGCAGCGCCTTGCAAGGCAGTCTACCGCTACCGGTGTATGAATGTGTGCATGAATGGGTGGATGGCTGGTACTGTGAAGCACTTTGGGGCCCCTCAAAGGGGGCTGGAAAGCGCTAAGCTCCATTTACCATTTAATGTTCCAGACCTTTTGACAGAACCCTACTACAAAGGATCTGAACTATCCCTGGAGGGAGCTTGTTGTTTGTAATGTGCATGTTTATTCTCACCTCCCCCACAACCCATAACAGTGTTTATTTGTGCTACGATTGTCTTTACAAAAAAAATAAAAAATGTAGGTCTACATGAACAATCTACAAGTTAGACTTAAATTAGTCCAATACCAGGGCAGGAAAAACTGTAGAAAATTGTCATAATATTGTTGAATATTGTAAAGACAATACATGACTGTCAGCTTTAGCATCCTTGCTGCTAACGTCTCATTCAGTTGTTGGTTTCAAAGGCAGCGAGTCACTCGAAATGTCCAAAAGTAATCTTGGGATGCAGAGCATGAAAGTTTAGCACTAAAAATTGCACAATATTGGATTTTTGACCGATATCCGATACGGCGATATGTTAAAACTTATTTGGCCGATAACCGATACCAATACCGATATTTTTCCCCGTAGACCTACTTACAGAGACTACATAGCTTTCTCTGCTGTGGAATTAAAATACTGTACATTATTATGCATGGTCTTTGTCATTTTGACCTGCTACCAAATCCAGATGCCAAAAAGGGACTGAAAATAATGCAACACTTCTACTTGGATTATGTTTAATGTCAAATTTATTCATGACATGTACTCTGTCTAACACAATGACAACACTCAAACGTTGCAAATTTGTAAATTTTCACAAATCTAAACTCAGCAGCACGCGTGATGTCATAATGTTGTGCTGGCACTGCATGCATCCTTATTACTGGGTGGTCATACAAAAAAAGAAAATTTTATATCTATTATCATTTTGATGGAATGGCCGATGTCTATGTAACTTTATCGCTAATATCGGCCGATACCGATACTGTGATGATAATATCGTGCATCTCTACTAAAAATCCAAGAGTCTATGATTCAAAGCAGTCTTTTGCAATTCTGATATTGCACACATTGATATTGCGAAATGACTAGATTTTTCCAATGTTCTGTGCACACTGACTTCTACATGTCCCAGAATTATTATTTTTTTGTGTACAGTACATAGCTTTACTGACAGAGATGTAATAATAATTTTACTGTATTGTTTTTAATGTTTACAGCTAGTTTGTTCTGGACTTAGTTTTATTAACAAGATAAAAGATTAGGGGAAAAAATAAGATTTTTACCTCCAGTTTGTAAAACAGTGTATTTAATTAACATTTAACATTGAAGGAGATAATGTACTAGTCCGTAGCGTTTCTTGATATTTATTGGTAGTTTGGGTCACCAAGTAGGGCGGCCTCGTCTGCAAGCATGGGTGCTAAAGATATGTGTCGCCACTGCTCCTTGCATTCGCTTTTGTTTTTATTACTTTTGAATAAACTACTTTACTAAAAAGCATCTGTTTAATTTCGCCATGGTGGTAAAAAGTAGCAGTTTAACCTCAGTTTGAAGTTTTTACAGCATGTTTGCCTTCTGCTCAGCTTGGGTTTGTGCTGCTCTCTAGTCCTTTTGGCCAGCTCCTATTCTACGTAAAATCCCACCATGCTTTGCTCACGGCTCACGAGACGCACCTTTTTCCTTTTTCTACCTTTTTATAAAATGTTCTCTTCCTCCTTCTGTGTGTCTGTCTTGTCCCTCTCAGAGCGGCTTCACTCCTCTCCATATTGCGGCTCACTACGGCAACATCAACGTAGCGACGCTGCTGCTCAACAGAGGGGCGGCGGTGGACTTTAAGGCGAGGGTAGGTACCTTGCTTGCTGTGCGGTGTGTGATTCTTCAGCTGCTCTGTCCCTCTCCTCTCTCATGAAAATACTTGTGTGCCTTGGAGCTTGTAGACATGTGGGCTGGATCTTTAAGGTGGAGGCTGAATGGGTATTGCCCACCACCATGTAAGGCAGAAGGCGCTATGCATTCCTTTAAGGTCGTCGTTTCTTGGAACGCTTGGATTACTGTTCACTGATGGTGTTTGTCTGCAGCTATAATTGTTTGGCATTTGTTTTGCTACATATAGCTGCTGGGAAATAAATCTATACATGCTGAGCCCAAAACTGATCCTGCAGGACTGCGTTTAGTAGGTTGTCAAAGTTCTGGACACGGTTAGCACCGCAATACTCGCAGACAGAAGTACTGGTGGCCTTTAGGAATGTGCGATATAAACGGTACACGGTAGAAACGCTAGACGTTTAGCCTACGATAGAGATCTGTCTTCTACCGGCTAACCGCAGTAATGCTGTCTGATGTAAAATCAGAGTTGTCAGATTTAATTTTTACTTTTTTTTTGTTTAAAACTGTATAAGTGGTGTTGAAGTGTACAATCAGAGAGTTGTCAGAGTTAATCGTTACAGGAAACCCGCGAGTTACGAACGAGTTCCAGACCTAAGGACTGTTCGCAGCTCGATTCTGCCGTAGCTCGGGGGTGAAAATAACGTCTTGTTCGTAGGTCCTGGTTTTGTTCGTACGTCGCGGAAATAATGCTAACGGAGCCCCGCACACACATTTATCGGCATGAGACTGAACAAGCGGACATACTGGGCCATAAACATGCACAGAACTTTATTTACAAACACTTAGCTAACACATTACACCACACATTCATCCATAAACACACACAGTAACTGTACAGCATGTACAGTATCCATCCATCCATCCATCTTCTTCCGCTTATCCGGGGTCGGGTCGCGGGGGTAGCAGCCTAAGTAGGGAGGCCCAGACTTCCCTCTCCCCAGCCACTTGGAGCAGCTCCTCTGGGGGAATCCCAAGGCGTTCCCAGGCCAGCCGAGAAACATAGTCCCTCCAGCGTGTCCTGGGTCTTCCTCTGGGTCTCCTCCCGGTGGGACATGCCCGGAACACCTCACCAGGGAGGCGTCCAGGAGGCATCCTAACCAGATGCCCGAGCCACCTCAACTGGCTCCTCTCGATGTGGAGAAGCAGCGGCTCTACTCCGAGTCCCTCCCGGATGACTGAGCTTCTCACCCTATCTCTAAGGGAGAGTCCAGCCACCCTGCGGAGAAAACTCATTTCAGCCGCTTGTATCCGAGATCTTGTTCTTTCGGTCATAACCCAAAGCTCATGACCATAGATGAGGGTGGGAACGTAGATCGATCGGTAAATTGAGAGCTTTGCCTTTTGACTCAGCTCTCTCTTCACCACGACAGACCGGTACAGCGCCCGCTTCACTGCGGACGCTGCACCTATCCGCCTATCGATCTCACGCTCCAGTTTTCCCTCATTCGTGAACAAGATCCCGAGATACTTAAACTCCTCCACTTGGGGCAGGACCTCCTCCCCGACCCGGAGAGGGCATGCTACCCTTTTCCGGCTCAAGACCATGGCCTCGGATTTGGAGGAACTGATCCTCATCCCGGCCGCATCACACTCGGCTGCAAACCGCTCCAGTGAAAGTTGTAAATCACGAACTGATGAAGCCAGTAGGACCACATCATCTGCAAAAAACAGAGAAGCGATTCTAAGGCCACCAAAACGGATCCTCTCAACACCTTGGCTGCGCCTAGAAATTCTGTCCATAAAAGTTATGAACAGAATCGGTGACAAAGGGCAACCTTGGCGGAGTCCAACTCTCACCGGAAACGAGCCTGACTTACTGCCGGCAATGCGGACCAAGCTCTGACACCGGTCGTACAGGGACCTAACAGCCCTTATCAAGCATGTACAGTAGTGTGCAGTAATGTTAAACATTGCTATTCAGCATAGCACATTCAATACTGTAAAATTATTACAGAATAAAATAATTAATACAGAATAAATAAAAATATAATTTCTTACTTTGAGATGGTCAAAGCCGACATCTTAGGTTGCCATGCGTTGATTTGTCGGGCCGAGCAGCGCGAGCGAACCACGGCAGCTGCTCGAGGCCTGTGTTAGCTTCTGCTAGCTGCATGTTAGCCAGGCCATGAGCTGGTGTTCGCGCGGCGGTGCGGCGCATGACTGAGCGATCGGTGATCGATCCGCGGCTGCTGCTCCAGGCTGAGACGTCCACAGAGTTCACAGAGCAATTCCAGCCAGTAATTTATCCATATGAGGCAATCCTGGAACAAACACAGCCAGCTGCCGGGACCACACAGACCTACCTAAAATGGCTGCCGGGGCATTTCCTGGAACGGCCGGAAGTTGCGCAATTATGAGAAAAACTTATCATTTTTATTAAAAATATTATTTATAAAGCCTTTAAAACAACCACAGCTGCAACAAAGTGCTGTACACATGAAAATAACATTTAAACACAACAACAACAAAAAACGATATTTTTATTTTTTATATTTTTATTAAATTATTAAATATGATACGTTCGTAGGTCCAGGTTGCCGTAGGTCGCGGGCGCCGTGGGTCGGGGGTTCCCTGTACTTTTTATGTGTTGAAAACTGTGCATAAGTGGTGTTAAAGTCTTTTCTTCGAGTGCTAAGTAGCGAAGCTATAAGCTAACTACGTCCGGCTTGCCGTAGTGTTGCCATATTCGGACGCATGCACAAAACGCTGCGTTCTGTTGAAAGTTTTTTTTGTTTTGTTTTGTGGAATGTTAACGTAAGCGTTGGTCAGCTTTAGAGAAACCTGCTCTCTGATCTGTGAACAGAACGCTGTGTTGTGTGATTTTACTGCGAGACCCTCTGGTCAAAGCCACAGAGGAAACTGGTTGCCTTGTCAGCTCTCCTTAAAGCTGAACGCCCACTAGAGGGTTGGAGGGTGAAGTGTTTTCAGTGTAAAATGCTGCTCTGTTACTGTTCATTGCTTAAGTGACAATATTGGAAACTGTTAAGAGTTAACAACATATTCTTTAGTTTAAAATGTTTGGCTAAAACTACACAAGATATATTTTGCAGTTTTGCACTACAAGAAAGAAGCCTAATGCTTGAGTTGTTAATTATTTAAAAACTCTGGACCTAGTAGTGAAATTTTCTTAATAGAGATTATTTTGTGGTATAGCAGTTTTCAAAATAAATTATGGCAAAGGGACACCCTATGCTTTTTTTTTCATTCCTGTTGCAAGTTTTATACCAAAATCACATCGCAATATATATCGTTATCGCCACCCTTCACAATACATACTGTATCGTGATATGAATTTTAGGCCATATCGCACATCCCTAGTGGCCTTTGCTTTTATTTTATTTTATGAAGAAGTACAGACTGTAAGACACCAACAAAAGATCTGAAAATGGTGCATCTGAACGGGTTATTTTCCTCTAGAGGGGGATATTTCACCATTTTTCTTCAGCACTCAGTCAGACTCTATTGTTCTGTAAAAGAAAACTCTGTGTTCAAAGGTGACTACATGCTGAATGCAGCATGTATAAAAATCACAGGTTCCTTGGAGCCCCATCAGACGAGAAGAAACTTGCAAACGTTGCATTCACAGCTGTCGCCATCACCACATTCTTTCAGATTGGGTTCTGCAGTTGTACATTTTCTCCTCTGTACAGCTGAGTGACTGAATGTTGCTTCACCTTCTCTGCAGAATGACATCACGCCGCTGCACGTAGCATCCAAACGTGGAAACACCAATATGGTGCGACTGCTGCTTGAGAGAGGGGCCAAGATAGATGCACGGACCAAGGTACAAACACCATTTCCATTATGCTGTTTAGTGAGGCTGTTGATGTTATCGAGTCCAAATCTGAATACTAGCCGACTGTTTCACAGGACGGTCTAACTCCGCTCCACTGTGGAGCCAGAAGTGGCCATGAGCAGGTGGTGGAGATGTTGCTGAACAGAGGAGCTCCAATACTTTCAAAGACCAAGGTGCACCGTCAGCTTCTCTCTTTTCCCCCTCATTTAGCTCATCTTGTTACTAAAAAAAATCATGCTAAAAAAAAAAGTACACTACTAACTAAAGTGAGACTTTGTCTTGTTTTTGGGGCAGCTGTGGATGAGTGATTAGAGCAGTCGTCATTCAGTGGGAAAGTTGGGGGTTAGATTCTCCAGCATTCACTTTGAAGTGCCCCTGGGCAAGACACTGAACCCCTCATTGCCTCTGATGTGTGTCCCATCAGTACGGTGGCCCCAAGGTGTAAATGAACAACATAAAAATAAAAATAAAACGATTACATTTGGAAAAACACAACAAAGACACAAAAACATATGAAAAAACTGAATTACATTTGAAAAAATGAAATTACATTTGAAAAAAACAGAATGACATTTGAAAAAACGGAATTACATTAAGCCAAACCAGAAGTAGCCAAAGCGGAAGTAGAAAAACCCAACATTACATTAAGCCAAACCGGAAGTGGCCAAAGCGGAAGTGGCCCGAATCACATTAGGGAAAAAAACGGAATTAGTTAATAAAGTTTTTTGAAAAAAAGTTTGTCTTATTGTAATTTCGTTTTTTTTTCAAATGTTGTTGTGTTTTTGTTGTGTTTTTCCAAATGTAATTCCGTTTTTTTCTTATGTGATTCGGGCCACTTCCGCTTTGGCTTAATGTAATTTGGTTTTTTTCTACTTCCGCTTTGGCCACTTCTGGTTTGGCTTATCGTAATTCTGTTTTTTCAAATGTTGTTGTGTTTTTGTTGTGTTTTTCCAAATGAAATTCTGTTTTTTTAAATGTTCATTTACACCTTGGGTCCACCGTACATCAGTGTATAAATGTGATCTTAAAGCACTGATTAGTCTCTATAGAATTATTTTTTCAATCAGCTTTGTAGAGATCTAGTTTGTGCTGTATGAATGGGTAAAAGAGGACACAGACTGTGCTGTAGAGCTTTGAGTATCTTTATTACCGCAGAAGGAAAGGTGCTATACAAGTACAGCCTATTTACCATTTAGCATTTTTCTCTGCAGAACGGTCTTTCTTCCCTCCACATGGCAACGCAGGGCGACCACCTCAACTGTGTCCAGCTGCTGCTGCACCACGAGGTTCCTGTGGATGACGTGACCAACGACTACCTGACGGCGCTGCACGTGGCCGCCCACTGTGGCCACTACAAAGTGGCGAAGGTCATTTTGGACAAGAAGGCCAACCCCAACGCTAAGGCACTGGTAAGGAGAAGGAAGTGGGGTTAAGACATTTGCATTGCTTGTGAGAACAAACTTAATTTTCTTATTTTTTTTAGCTCAGAAATTTAGAAGAAAAGACACAGAACAGAACAAAGAACATGAGGGAAAAACACTCGGGGAAAATAGAAAAAATATATATATATTTATATCCACAGCCAGATTTCTGATGTAAGAGCAGAATCTGTGCTCTGTAATGAGAAAAGTCTGGGTGTGGTTGGAGCGCTGGGACTTTATAGCTGAAAAGAATAGGGAGGGGGAAAAGGACATGGATTGGAAAATGAAGTCATACAACTCGGCAAGAAACCTCAAAGTAACAGTGTGTGGGAGGAGGGCGGGTACAAGTTGAGTTGTAGGGAAAAGTATCTATTTTAGAGCAGAATGGGTTTATAGCTTAGAGGGAACTTGATTGTTTCCACACGTTTGCCTGTTTTTTAAGCAGGTTTTGACAAAAAAAAAAAAACTAAAGCGTCTTTGTTTGTATGACCAGCACACAGATATTTGTTAGGAATACTTTTATTCTTTTTAATATATTTGTTTGGGGTTTTTTGTGTGTCTTAGAATGGTTTTACTCCGCTGCACATCGCCTGTAAGAAAAACAGACTTAAAGTGATGGAGCTGCTTCTGAAGCATGGAGCGTCTCTGCAGGCCATC
This sequence comes from Garcialebias charrua, assembly GCA_038048925.1. Lineage (NCBI taxonomy): Eukaryota > Metazoa > Chordata > Actinopteri > Cyprinodontiformes > Rivulidae > Garcialebias > Garcialebias charrua. The sequence goes on from JBBPBX010003525.1 coordinate 7,847, forward strand.
ACAGAGGTAAGTGTGTGTGTGTGTGATGAAGATGCATGTGTGTGTGATGAAAGCACCAAGCTATCAGTTTCAGTGACATATCTGTACCCGGTGTGCTTGATACTGTCAGATTCTTGTCTAATTTTTATGTGCTTGATCACGTCTGAGTTCACCTACAATGGCTAAAATGTAATGCAAACATATTATTGCAGCATCAAACGCTGAGTTTCTAATCTGAAAGTTTGCAGATTAGAAACTAATTTAGCATGTGATGATTTTAATTTTAAATAAACACAATTACCTTAAGTTAGATAGGCGATTCATTTTATTGCTGAGTTTGTTTGACCCAGATCATCTTCCAGAAAAATACCTTTGGCTCTTTTTTTCCCCTTTCAAACATTAAGTGCAGTGACAGTTTATCTGAAACTGGATATATGACTGTTTAATCCTCGTGAATTTAGACACCAGTCTTTTACATGGTTTGTATGTAAAAACCAGTGATCCTACAACTGATCCCTGTGGGACTCCCATTTTCTTTTAAAGAATGAGGATACAGTATAAGAAAAGGGTGCTAATTAACTAGTTCTTTATCTGAATAGGAGAGGTTTTGAACCCTTCTTCTTCTGTTTAGAAACTATTTATATGAAGGTGTCCTATCGGGTCTTGTTGGCTGGTAGGATCCCGGTGGCAGCTGGAGAGTGTCGGCAGGTCAAGCAGGCTGCAGTACTGGCTGTTGCTGAAGAAAAAGCTCAGATGTGGGAGGAGTTTGATGACGTCTTGGATAGAAACTCGTGTTGAGCTCCAAGGAGATTCTAGCAAAGCAAACCATCTGGCGGCTGAGGCGGGGGAAAGCAGCACTTTAACAACTCTGTTTAGTGAGAGTGTGGTGCTGTTGACCTCAACAAGTGGTGTCATCGGGAGGTGGAAGGAATACTTCTTGGACTTTCTCAATCCCACTGACATGTCTGCCATAGAAGAAGCTGTCTAAGGACTTCAGGCTGGTCGGTCCATTTCAGGGTTGGTCGGTCCATGACCAAGGTTGAGGTCGCCAAGGCAGTTAAAAAAGCTCCACAGCAGCAGGACTCAAAGAGTAAATGAGATCATTAAGCAGTGTTGCCAGATAGTTGAGGTTTTACAGCACCACATTACATAAAAATCTGCCCAATCAATGTATTGTTGCAGTATATTTACTGTTTGAGCATGAACACATATCGGTACAGTACAAGCCAAGGTAATTTAACAGTATGTGGCAAAATCAGAATGAAAACCACACAACTGGCAGTAAACTGCCCAATCTGGCAACACTGTTACCGAGTTCCTCGAGGTTCTGAATGTTGTAGGACTGTCTTGGTTGACACACCTTTGCAACATCTCGTAGATATCAGGGGGAGTGCCACTGGGTTGGCAAACTGGAGTGGTATGCTCCAATTAAAGGGGCATCACTCCTTATCCTCTCTGGTAAGGTCCATTCAGGGGTACTGGAGAAGCAAGTCCGATTGTTGGTTGAACCTCAGATCCAGGAGGAACAATGTGGATTCTGTGCTGGCCTTGGAACACTGAACTAGCTTTTTACCCTCACTACTTCAAGGGGTTCATGGGAGTTTGCCCATCCAGTCTACATATGTTTTGTGGGCTTTGAGAAGGCATTCGACCATGTTCAACAAGGTACACTGTGAGGGTACTGTGTGAGTATGGGCTGTTTGGTTTCTATACAAGTGGTGCAAGAGTTTGGTTCACATTGCCGGCAGTAAGTCTGACCCCTTCAGGGTGGGAGTTGGACTCTGCCGGGGCTGCCTGTTGTTTTGTTCATAACTTTCATGAATAGAATTTCTTGGTGCAGCAGGGGGTGGATGGAGTCCAGTTCGGTGGCCTCAGGATTCCATCTCTGCTCTTTGCAGATGATGTGGTCCTGTTGGCGTCATCGTGCCGTGGTCTTCAGCTCTTACTGGAGCGGTTCGCAACCAAGTATGAAGCAGCTGGGTTGAGGGTCAGCACCCCCACATCTGAGGCCATGGTCCTCAGTTGGACGTGGGTGGATTGCTCTCTTCAGGTCGAGTGTCAGGTTCTGCCTCAAGTGGAGGAGTTCAAGTATCTCAGGGTTTTGTTCACAAGTTAGAGAGGAATGAAGCAGATGATTGACAGATGGATCGGTGCAGAATCTGCTGTATTGCAGACTCTGTTGAGGTTAAGAGGGAGCTGATCTGTTAGGCGAAGGTCTCTGTTTACCGGTCAATCTCATGTTCCTACCCTCACCTATGGTCACGAACTCTGGATAGTGACTGAAAGAACGAGATCGTGGATACACGTGGTCAAAATAAGTTTTCTTCCAAGGGCAGTTGGACTTGCTCTCAGAGATAGGGTGAGGAGTTCAGTTATCCAGGAGAGACCTGGAGTAGAACTGCTGCTCCTCCACATCGAGAAGAGCCAGTTGAGGTGGTTCGGGCATCTGGTAAGGATGCTCCCTGGACACCTCCCTTGGGAGGTGCTTCAGGCATGTCTAACTGGGAAGAGGCCCCAGTGAAGACCCAGGACACGCTGGAGAGCCATGTCTCTCCAGCGTGTCCTGGGAACACCTCGGGGTTCTCCCAGAAGAGCTGGCTGTGGAAAGAGATGTCTGGACCTCCCTGCTCCAACTGCTGCCCCGTGACACAACTCCAGAACAAGCAGGAGATGAATGGATGGATGAATGTTATATTGTTTGAGAAATGCAGTTTTTATATTAAAGGTTTTACTCGTGTGGGGCAGTAAAATCCCCTCATTGTTCCTCAACATCTTGTAGTCCATTCAGTCTGTCTTCATTTGTAATAATTTCAACACAAGCTGCATTTGCAAAAAAAATAAAATAATCAAAAGGTTTTGTTGATTTTTTTAATTTTTATTGTGCGTCTCCCCCTCCAGTCTGGCCTAACGCCGATCCATGTCGCAGCTTTCATGGGACATGAAAACATTGTCCACCAGCTGATCCACCACGGAGCCTCACCAAACACAAGCAACGTGGTGAGTTCACCAAGTCCCTCATCTTGTACCCTTCCTATCGCTCCATTGGCCAAACTTCCAGTTAGTAAACAACTTTATTTTCCTCCTGGGCCACAGCTGCCCAAAAAGATATTTTCATATCTTAACCCTCCTGCTGCTCTTGGGTCAAAACGACCTACGAGGACTTGGTCTTAAAACCGAGGCCTTGAAGGTCATTTTGACCCAAGGACAGCAGGAGGGTTATTAAACGAGTTAAAGGTTGTAAGATTTTTCCTGATAATGACTGAATATGCAAAAAATTTAGGAATACAGGTAGTCCTTGACTTACGACGGAGTTCGGTTCCTACGGCGCGTCGTAAGTCGAAAATCGTCGTAAGTCGGAAGACACATACACACTGACCTGCACCTATACACGTACATGTACGGTACTGTACAGTTACCAAGCACTTTGCCTATCCTAACACAGTACCCTACATAGTTATCAAAAAACACATACAGTACATTTGTAGCCATAATGAAGGAAAAAAAGAGTTAAATTCTTACTGGGAGCTGGTGAAGCCTTCCTCTGCCTGTTAGCATGTTAGCTTGGTGTCTCTCTAACATCTGAGGCTGCCTGTAGTTCGCGCGGTCCAAACTGTTTACACTACAGTAATGCCTGTTAGCATGTTAGCTCCATACGTTTGGAACCACAATGAAGGGAAAAAAGAGTTAATAACTTACTGGGAGCTGGTGAAGCCGTTTCTCCGCGTGTTAGCTTGTTAGCTCGGTGTCCCAGCAGCATCCGAGGCCGCAAAGCCGTTTCTCCGCCTGAGACGTCCACAGAGTTCACTGAACGCAGCAACCTCTGATCGGACACACGGTCCGTCCAAAGCCGGCTGTCGAAGCCGGAGCTAACCGAAAACTGCCTGAAACTGGCTTCAAACTAATAATACTTTATTTATAAAGCCATTTAAAACAACCACAGCTGCAACAAAGTGCTGTACACATAAATTCAAGAACATTTAAACACATAAAATAAGATTTTTCAATTTTTCAAAAAATTTAATTTTTATTTTTTTTAATTTTATGAGATGCGTGACGTAACCCCGAAACATCGTAAGTCGAGGCCATTGTAAGTCGAGGACTACCTGTATTGAGTCATGGAGGATGAGCATTACTGAAGTGCAATTTATTTATTAAAATGTTCATTAAACCATAAAGTTTGTGTAGTTTGATTTTTTCTTTAACTTTTATAATTGAGCTTGTCTAAATTTTATGCAGTTTGTCTTCTCATTTATTCCTGAGAAAAATGGTTTTAACAGTCCAAGTTTAGACTTGTGAATTTAATTTAGATTAATTATGTTTGTGACTTTTCTCAAAAAGCCAGTGTCCAGTTTGGTCTGCGAGTTTTTGATCTTTACAAGTTTCTAATAGCGCTAGCTCACGAGAACGAGATCCAAAGCATGAATCTAAATCTGCACTCAAGTTGTTGTGTAACTTCTAATTTAGCGTCTGTCTTTTTGTGTGTGTGGCTACAAGCAGGTTCGAACTGCTTTAAGTGTTTTCGCAGCTTTTTTTATGGCAACAAATTCCTCTGAGGCAATTCCTCCACCGCCTCCAAAATGCTGTGATTTGTGTTGAGCGCAGAACTAATTAGTTTAAAGGAAGATTAGGTTTATTAAAGCCACGTGTGCACATGTAAGAACCTCTTTCTGTTGCCCTGCGAGGCTCCACACGTCCCTAGACTGCGTTAACTCTGAGATCACGGTGAAAGAATCGAGGACGAGGGGCTGAAGGTCTCAGAGAAGATGAGAAAACATCCAGAGAGGCAACTATCAAGTCGCCTACGCTCTGTTTGTGGTCTGGTTACCACAGAAACGGAAACTTACGGGACGTTAGTGTGTGGAAAGAAAAAGGGGGAATCTGACTCGCTGTGTTTCCTGCTTCTCCTCCAAAGCAAAATGTGGGAGTGTTGTTGAAAACTTTGAAACGACTCTGAACCCGTCTCGTTTCTCAGAGGGGGGAGACGGCGCTCCACATGGCAGCGAGGGCCGGGCAGTCCGGCGTGGTCCGATACCTGGTTCAGAACGGGGCGCGGGTCGACGCCAAGGCCAAGGTAGGCTGTAACTGTACTTGTTGTACAACTCAATTATTGTCCCGCACATCATTTACTGTGTTGAGGTTTGGGGTAAAGCATGTAAGACAGGGGTGTTCAGACTTTTTCAACATGCAAGCTATTTTTGAAATGATCAAGTCAAAGTGATCTACCTACTATAAGGCCCCGTTTACACGAAAACAACCTGTGGAAACATTAGTGATTTTTCAATGTTTATTGGGGGTAATAAACAAAAAATAAGCTGGTTTACATGAAAAATGCTGTAGTTTTCATGTCAGTCGGGTTGCCAGATAAGAAATTATGAACTATAGTACAGTACTGGGGCTTTAAAATTATAGTATTTTGACCTAAACTGTTGTGTTTGCTGAGTAAAGATGTTCTAAGATTCAATTCAGTTACAGTATTTATATAGCGTCAATTCACAAAAGAAGTAATCTCAGGGCACTAAACAGACAATTTTTTTTAATGTCATGCTTCGATCTACCAGTACTACCTCAGAGATCTACCAGTAGATCGCGATCTACGTAATGAGCACCCCTGATGTAAGACATTTACCGAGCCGGTTTTTGTCCTACAGAAAAGAGCCATAAGAATAATCACTGGGAAACACTATTGTCACCCATCTAGTGTTTTATTTCATAAATTTAAGTTATTAAGTTATAATTCCATGATTTGGTGGATTATAATATTCTTTCAGTTTTGTACAAAGCTCACACAAATGAATTACCATCGAAAATTCTAATACACTTTCTTAAACGTCAAAGTTGTTCTAACTTAAAGGGAATTGAGATTTTTGTGAGACCGAAATTTAGAACCAGTTCGAGGGGTCGGTCAACCTCGATCCAAGGAATTAGATTGTGGAATAATTTAGAAGCCGAAATTAAAAATGCAAACTCAATATCTTCATTTGAGAATATGATTTTTTTTTTATTGCAAAAATATATATAAAATAATTTATCTTGTCTAGTGTCAAATTTGTTAATTACATGTGTCTTTCCTTTTTTGTCTTCTTGACGTATTATTATTATTATTATTATTGCATATTTCTCTCTTTTTCTAGTTGCTTATTGAAGGTTTTCTGTTTGAATTGATTTGTTCTGTACAATGGGGTAGATAGAATAAGATACTCTCTTCATTCTGCCACCCTTCATTTAAAATTTATATTGTATGTCTTTGTTATGTGTCTATTAAATTGCTGTATTTTCTATTTTATTTTAAATGAATAAAATAAAAAATAATTTAAAAATTAATAAAAACTGTCAGACGCAACATCTCCACTGAGGATGGGCGTCGCAGCCACTGAAGGTCCAAGTGATTGTTGCTACAAAGAAGAACCACTCGGCCACACTAATGTTGTGTTTCTGAAAGAGCTCGTGTTTTACACGTTCAAAGAGATTTCTCATTTTATTTTGGTTGGCCGCTAAAATATGCGATTATTTTAAAAAATACGTTGATTTGAATAAACCGTACATTTTTCTTTGCGCTTTTTTTTTGACGTTGTGTGTCTTTAAAGATGAACATTTAAGCAATTCAGGCCTAGATTCATAAATGTTTTGTGTGGCTTTTGCATGCACAAGTTCAGGTTGTCCCTGTTGTCTAATTCACAAAGTGAAGAGCTTTGTGGCTCGGCTGTTAACCGTGCAGCGTCTCTCTCTGTGCTGGGGAACTTTGCCCTCATGTAAACAATATTTTATGTCCGCATTTAGAATAAACCACTCACATATTTATAACTGTCTGATCTAAAGCAGCAATTATTCATCAATCTGCTGCATGGTTTCATTACAAAATAATGCAGAAGTAGCATAATTATTGTTAATCTGCTTGCTCAGTGAAGAATGTGAGGCATGCATGTGTCAACAAATGCTGTGGTTGTGCACAAGATTGTTGTGGTTGTGACAATGTTGTTGTCATATTTGGAAAATAAACAAGATTCTGATTGTACTTTCAGTAGAACCTTTTAAAAAATAGGGAAGCACAACCACCCAGAGATTAACAAACAACTAAAAGTAACTAGAGAAATTGCATTTCTTTCAAAAATGCTTATTGTTGAAGAACTAGCTAAAAAAGAAGCTGAAAAATGGCAAAAAGCTTGCTGAAACGTAGCTGAAATGGAAGAGCAAGCCTAAGTTAGCAGAAGAAAGCACATATTTGCTGACTTAGGTTTAAATAAGCAGCAATGAGCACATTAGGAAGATGGCTATAAAAAAAAAGAATCTGAAATTTGCAAAAAATAGCTGAAAAGTAGCTGAAAAGGCTGAAAGAATCTTAAACTACCAGAAAGGAAGTAGAAGGAACTGAAATGAGCTTGAATTTTTTGGAATTAGCTGTAAGAGCTCAATTTAGCAGAAAACGGCTAAATAAAAGCTGAAATAGCAGAAAAAGCTGAAACTAGTGGAAATAAGCTGCAGAAGCATAATAAGCTGAAAATAGCAGAAATAAGTTAATTAGGCTGAAAATAGCAGAAATTACCACAAAAAACTTGAATTTATCTGAAAACAGCTGAAAATATTGTAGCTGAAAGGGTAGAAGATGCTTACAGGTAAATTACCAGAAGGAAGAAGAGAGAGCACAATTTTGATGAATTGGACTGAAAAAAGTTTAAATGAGTTCAAAAATTTGGAATTAACTAAAAATTTTCAAATTAGCATAACAGTAACTGAAATAGCAGAAATAAGATTAAACTTTTAGGAATAAGCCGAAAGGAGCATAACGAGCTGAAATTAGCAGAAATAAGTTAGAAGAAGCACAAAATGTTGTTGGCAGAAAAAAAATCTAACAGGGGCACAAAACAGCTGAAATTAGCTGAAAGGTGTTTAAATTTGAACAAGGAAGCTGAAAGAAGCTGAAGCAGAACAAAACGTGAACAGAGCAGTTAAATGTTGTAAACACATCTGAAGATGTGAAGGATGTAAAATGAGCTCAGTTCATTTTCTATGAGGAAAAAAAAAAATGGTAGAAAAGGCTAAATGTTTCAAAAAGCTAAAGTTGCACCAATACCAAAAGTCAAGCTGAACGTTTTGATCTATGATTTGTTGAAAAAGCACAAAAGTTGTGGAACGAGAAAGATGCTGAAAAACGTACGGAAGTTAAATGGATCACAACAGAGTGAATTCTTCATGAACATTCACACAACACGTTCAGTTGCTCCCAGTTGTCGAACCTGATGGGGCGTGTTCTCACCAGTTCCGTTTGTTTTGTGAGTATTTCATAAAAAGATTTAAAGTTGGTACAGAGACCACCTGCTGGGCGTCAGGCTCTGATTGGTCCAAAATGAGGAACTGCAGTGCTACAAATACTTTTTTTAGGCCTACCACACAAAACAGTTGGTAGAAGAGTGTCTGTTTATTAGACTAAATAATGGACTTGGGTTGTTTTAAAATTAGCAGTTTTCCTTACATGCAAACACATCTGTGTGTAAAGAGTGCACAAGTAAAATTATCTAAACCAGTTAGGGCTGTGTAATAATATTGATTTTGCGATATATATATATTGATTTCTTTCTTTCTTAGAAAACAATCAATATTCATCCACAAGTATCGTAACATCCAACTGTCACCCTGCTCACTCACTGCTTGCTTCACCGGGAGAGTGATTACGTCATCCAGCCACTAGTGTCGCTGTAGAGCATTTATGCCAAGTTACCCGCCTAGTAGATACTTGATTTACACAGAAGAAGTGCGGGCAGTGTAATGGCGGCGAATATCGTTCCAGCACCCTCTTGCTTTAAAGCAGATGTGTGGGCACTTTGGCTTCAAAAAGAAGAAGGTAGAGCGACTTTATGGATAAAACTCTAGCGGTCTGCATAGTTGGTGCTTTTAATCAGTTTTCAGTTAAAATAATTCAATCCAAGTCTATAACAGTCACAAAATGTCGCCAAAATCACTCTGTCCCTCTAAAATCTTTAAGAAAATCGCAAAAGTGTATTGAATTGTATTGTTTGCGGAATATCGCAATGTATATCGTATCGTGAGCAGAATATCGTGCATCGTATCGTGAGATTATTGTATCACTACAGCCCTAAAACCTGTTTTTTTATGGTTTTGCAGACATATCTAAGCACATTTAGTCTTTTTTTTTTGTTGCTACTAAATCTCTTTAAAAGTATTTTGAAATTAATTTGATTTCACTGATTACTTGAAAGTATTAAATATTGGTTTAATAGCCATCATCAAGTAAAATATCAGCTGGATACAGATTCTACATGCAGACGTCTCCTAACTTGCTGTTTACTTTCCGTCCTGTGCGTCAGGATGATCAGACTCCGCTGCACATCTCCAGTCGTCTCGGTAAGCCCGACATCGTGCAGCAGCTGCTGGCCAACGGAGCGAGCCCCGACGCCACAACCATCTCTGGATACACGCCTCTGCACCTGGCTGCCAGGGAGGGCCACAGGGACGTGGCTACAGCTCTGCTGGATCAGGGGGCCAGCCTGGCCATCACCACGAAGGTAAACGAGAAGTCGAGACGTGACGGAGGAATGGCGGCCCAGATGGATCTGCTCACACTGATATACTGATAGGAGGAGTAAACTTAAAGAGAGCTGGAGCCGTTGGGGTGTTGGTGATGTAACATTTGGAGCTGCTGCAGTCGGATGGTTTCTGTCTCTCTGTGGAAGAGTTGTGTCATGAGGTTTAAAGCCTCCCCCCCCAAAAAAGTCTAAAAAAATCGGCTCCATTTTAAATGCAGTGCTGCAACAGTTTGAGGACAAATCGGCTCAAATATGATGGTTTGGTCCATAGATGATGTCACTTGTTGCTTTTAAAATTAATATTTTAGCAGGTTTTTTTAGGGATGCACAATACAGGTAGTCCTCAACTTACGATGGTCTTGAGTTACTACGTTTCGTGGTTACAATACGCATCTCCATAAAAAAAATTAAAAATAAAAAATATTTTGAGATTTTTATTTTGAAAAGCTGAGTTACGCAGTTTCCGGCAGTTTCCGGTTAGCTGCAGAGGCTACAGTTTGCCCTGTACAGGTAGTCCCCGACTTACGAGCGCTCTTACATACGAGGTCCCGGACTTACGAGCTGGCGAACGAGCAGTAAATTTGTAAAAAATACAGCACTTTTTTGTGTTTTTAGATGAAAGTGTGTTAGCTAACCATTTGGAAACACGTTTCTGAGCATGTTTATGAAGTAGTATGAATGTTTTTGATGAAAAACGAGTGTTCGTAGTAGCGCTAGCATAAATGTTCCAACTTACGAGCGAAAATCCGGACTTACGAGAACACGTGTTTCTTGTTCCGACGTACGAATTTCCGGTTTACAAGCAACTCATGAGTAGGGAACTCGCTCGTAAGTCGGGGACTACCTGTAATCTGTTTACAGAATGTCTCACAGATCACTGTCAGAGGTAGGGCAGCCGACCTGGGACCAGAAAGTGGTTCGACTCCCCGCCATGCCCACATGTCGTGGTGTCTCTGAGCAAGACACCCAATCCCCAGTTGCGCCCCGGATACTTACCGTATATTTCAGAGTACTGTACTCTCTAAAAAAAAAGCTAAGTCTGGTCCTCTGGACATTCAAAAAACAAAACAAAACTTGTTGGACCAAGCTGGACAGGCAGCAGCTGTGAAAAAGTAGCTGTTTTATGGACGGCGGTTTTACAACGTAAACAAATGCGGAATCTGGAGGAGGGACAGAGGAACGGCGGAAACGGCTTCACCAGCATTCCAGAGTAGGAAATTAACTCCTTTTTCCCTTCATTATGGCTCTGAAATGTATGCGTTTTTTGATAATTATGTAGGGTACTGTGTTAGGATAGGCTAAGTGCTTGGTAAAATACAGCACTGTACGTTTAAGGTGCAGTTTGGACTTGTTTTCCGACTTACGTTGAAATTCGGGTTACGACGCAGCGTAGGAATGGATCTCCGTCGTAAGTCGAGGACTACCTGTATTTTTGGCATGGTATTGTATCGGCCGATACTAGCAAAAAAGTTGCATATCAGACATTCCATGAAAATAACTCATCGATATAAAAGGCACTGTTTATATATATATATACATACAGGTGGTCCCCAACTTACGGCGATCCGACTTTACGAACGAGCTCCGTTGAAAAGCATTGCATCGATTTACGGCGTAGATGCGGCTTTACGGCAGAGAAATACGGTACCTGAATCGTCATGACGGCGGAAATTTACATGTTGTGAAGGGGGAGTGGGAGAGGAGGTGGAGGTGGGGTGGGGGGGACATGGCAATGGAAAGTTACCGCGGTGCTGCGTGCTGTCGGGGGGGAGGGGTGCCGTGACAATGGGAAAATACAGTAGCGGAAGGTTACAGGAAGGCGTACTGTAACCCCAACGGACAAAGGCGGAGTGATACAGAATCAGTACAGTATTTAAGGAAACCGCGCGAGTCGAGCAGCGTGGTGAGTTTTGGCGAATAGACGAGAGATCAGCGTACGTATTTAATAGCGAGTTTTGTAGCAAGCTAGCTAAAATGAGAGAAATTTAAAATGGGACCAAAGAGAGCAAAGGAGTCTTCAGGTGGGAGCGCGGCGCCAAAGAAAAGAAAAGCGATCACGATGTAGGTGAAGTTGGACATTTTTAAACAGGCTGAAAGGGGAGAAACACCAACACGGGTGTGCGGCGCAGCGTTAGCATACATTTTCCGACTTACGGCGAAAATCCGATTTTACGAACGCCGCGTGTAATGAGTTCCGACTTACGGCAATTTCGTGTTACGAACGGTGCGTAGGAACGGAACTCGTTCGTAAATCGGGGACTACCTGTATACTAGAATAAACTACTACTACTACTACTTGGACTACTATTTCTACTTTGCGGTTTTTCACTTTTCACTTCTGAGGACGTTAACTCCCGCAATAAACGAGGGACTACAGTCTTCTCAAAATGTAGATGTTTTGTTATATAACTAAAAATTAAAGATGTTCTTGTTGCTCACTAAACCCTGGTGCGTGAAGCCCTCTGACTACAGATGTAGATAAACATTAAACGTTTTAATACTACAGGTTGTTAAAATATATTTTATCATTGTTTTAGTATCTTTTAAAACCGAGTAAAGGCTGTTTAACTTTTTAGTGTCAAAGGTTACATCTGACTTTAATTATTGGCCAATAAAATAAGAAAATAGAATGTAAAATGCAAATAAGGGAAAAGAGATGCTCTAATGCAGGGGTTCTCAAACTTTTGGGGTTCAGGGAGCCCCTCATAACCCTCATGTTTATTAAATAATGTTCTTTGTCTCTTTAAAGCTGCAGTATGTAGCTTTTTTTATGAACATATTTCTTCACTCTGTCACTACCTCCTGACAGACTGATGTTAGCCAGGTAATCTCTGAAAAAAAATAAAAAAAAATATTGTCCCCTTGCTTCTCCAGGTGGTAAATAAGCATTTCTAAAAAGAAAAGGTGACCCGCCATTTTCCAGCCAATAAAAACAGAGTTTGTAACCAGCCAATAAAAACAGAGCTTGAATTTGAATCAGCCAATAAAAACAGAGCTTGAATTTGAAATTCAACAGACCACAAGGGGGCAGAGCCACATATGGCTCTGAGGGGGAGGGATCAGAATGCTTTGCCTGTTGAAAATATTTCTAACTGCTGCAGTTCTACAGAAACTGCATACTGAACCTTTAATGCAATGGAAATATTTGTGTAACATAAATACTGAGACTTGTTCTGTTGAAACAGTTTTTTTTTTTTTTTTTACACTTTTAAACACGGAGGTAATTTTCATTCAACAGCATTTTTCAATTACGGTAACACAATTTTTACTTTGAACTTCCAAAAATTACGGTTTTGAGAAAATTAACAGAATCACAAGCCACTTTAAAACTTTTACTTATTCACTTGAACATAAATGTATTGCCGCTTCTTCAAATTATCACAGAAAACGGTAATAACTGGTTGGGGGCCGGGGGTGGTCTCTGGGGGCCTTCCTCCAGAAATTTTTGAATAAAGTAGATATGATTTTCTGCATTTTGGTGTATTTAAAACAAAAACAAAGGTTGAATGAATTTTAACGGGTTATATACATTTATTTATTTATTTGTTCATTTTTTGTATGTGTGTGGGGACCCCCAAGCATCAGCTCGCGGACCCCCGGAGGTCTGGGAACCCCAGTTTGAGAACCACTGCTCTAACGGAGTTGAAGATAACTAAGTCTAACAAAGTGTTATCTAAATTCACTAAATTGATTTATAAACTTAAAAATTGAGATTTACTCTTTAGTCAAAGTCAAAGTCAACTTTATTGTCAGATCTGCAATATGTACTGTACAGGACATACACAGGACCGAAATTGCGTTTCTCTCAGTCCCTCGGTGCAACAGTAAACATCTAAACATTGAAACACTGAAACATATAATAATAGACATAAGCATAAAATAGTAAAACTAACACTGTCCTGAGTTTTTTGCATAGTGGTATAAGAGTATGAAAATTTACACCAACTCTAAAACTAAAACATTAAACATTTAATGAACATAATACTGTCCTGAGTTTTTGCATACTAGTATAAAAAAAGAGTATAAAAAGTATAACTAAAATAAACTAAAGGTTTCTAGCATTGACATTTGCAAAGTGGCAAAGCAGCGTATGAGTTAATGTACACAGTATATGTATGAGGTAGTAGTTGATGTTGTTATAGAGGCAAAAAGTGGCATATGCAGTAAGGCACATTGGGCATCCCTAAATAAGACCGTTCAGAGCACACTGTATATGTATCAGCAGTGGTGTAGATATTAGAGTAGTGTAAATGTAAACAGTAGTAATTACATGTAAGCAGTAGTAATAAAAGTAAACAGTATTAATAAATGTAAACAGAGAATGTAAACAGTATTATGATTATAGGCAGTGATGTAATACAAACATTAGTGCAAGTATGAGAAGTAGTGCAAACTGTATGAGCACATGACCGAGAGTTTAGTGAATAACCCATTCTTTAAAGAGGCTAATTTGAAGCTCATAAAGATTAAGCTTCTCTCACTTTTCATGCACACGTAATCTCACGCCCAAAAAGGTCCTGATAGTTTTACCTCGCAGCTAAAGAATCCTGTCGTTTCCTCGTCTCGAACATGTGTTTTGTCACTTTGAGCAGCCGGGCGCCATCGGTGACACTTTAATTGTGCGGATGACTCGCGTGTTTGTGCTGCCCAGAGTTTGACCCTGGTGTTGTCTCGTGTTCCCCCCAGAAGGGCTTCACTCCCCTGCATGTTGCAGCCAAGTATGGGAAGATGGAGGTGGCGAACCTGCTGCTGCAGAAAACCGCTCCGCCTGACGCTGCTGGGAAGGTGACGCATGTTTGTGCTCTGATCCTGCATTATGCAGCGTGTGCTTCATGTCTGCGCCGTGAGCCACCGTCTAACCGCTGCTCGTGTCTGTGTTCAGAGTGGACTAACTCCACTGCATGTGGCAGCGCACTATGACAACCAGAAGGTGGCGCTGCTCCTGCTCAAACAGGGAGCGTCCCCTCACTCCGCTGCAAAGGTAAGAGTCGGTGGGGCCGAGTGCAGTGGCGGAGCTAGACTTTTATTGCTGGGGGGGCCGAGGGGGGGCCAAGGCTATCGGTAAGGGGTCCACTTACAGTGGTAAAAATGGAGTTGTCCCAACTTTTTTGGGATTTGTTGACGCTATGAAATTTTGAAACAACATATTTTTCCCTTAAAATGATACATTCTCTCAGTTTAAACTTTTGATCTGTGATCTAAATATTTTTAAGTTTAGAAATCAAGTCTTTTTATTTATTTATTTTATTTATTTATTTAAAGTTTATTCATTTCATTAAAATCAAGTAACAACTCAAAAAATAAAATACATCCAAAATAAAATGAAAGGCAGCAGATGAAGAATAATCTTATAATCTCTGCCCCTTTTTACCCAAAGATACTCACAACAATAATTTACCAAAGAACAAAAGTTAACTACATCATCAAATTAAAGATTACATCAACTCAAACAACGATTCATATACAAGCCCAAAACCAGAAAAGTTGGCACGTTGTGCAAATCGCAAATAAAAACAGAATACAATGACTTGCAAATCTTTTTCAACCCATATTCAACTGAATAGAATGCAAAGACAATATATTTAATGTTCGAACGGAGAAACTTTATTTTGTTTTGCAAATAACCATTAACTTAGAATTCAATGGCAGCAACACATTGCAAAAAAGTTGGCACAGGGACATATTTACCACTGTGTTACATCGCCTTTCCTTTTAACAACACTCAGTAAACGTTTGGGAACTGAGGAGACCAATTTTTGAAGCTTTTCAGGTGGAATTCTTCCCCATTCTTGCTTGATGTACAGCTTAAGTTGTTCAACAGTCCGGGGTCTCCGTTGTCGTATTTTACGTTTCATAATGCGCCACACATTTTCAATGGGGGACAGGTCTGGACTGCAGGCAGGCCAGGGGAGGACCCGCACTCTTTTGCTACGAAGCCACGCTGTTGTAACACGTGCAGAATGTGGCTTGGCATTGTCTTGCTGAAATAAGCTGGGGCGTCCATGAAAAAGACGTCGCTTGGATGGCAGCATATGTTGCTCCAAAACCTGTATGTACCTTTCAGCATTAATGGTGCCTTCACAGATGTGTAAGTTACCCATGCCTTGGGCACTAATGCACCCCCATACCATCACAGATGCTGGCTTTTGAACTTTGCGCCTATAACAGTCCTGATGGTTCTTTTCCTCTTTGGTCCGTAAGACACGACGTCCACAGTTTCCAAAGACAATTTGAAATGTGGACTCATCAGACCACAGAACACTTTTCCACTTTGCATCAGTCCATCTCAGATGAGCTCGGGCCCAGCAAAGCCGGCGGCGTTTCTGGATCTTGTTGATGAATGGCTTTTGCTTTGCATAGTAGAGCTTTAACTTGCACTTACAGATGTAGCGACGAACTGTAGTTACTGACAGTGGTTTTCTGAAGTATTCCTGAGCCCATGTGGTGATATCTTTTACACACTGATGTCGGTTTTTGATGCAGTACCGCCTGAGGGATCGAAGGTCACGGGCATTCAATGTTGGTTTTCGGCCTTGCCCCTTACGTGTAGTGATTTCTCCAGATTCTCTGAACCTTTTGATGATATTACGGACCGTAGATGGTGAAATTCCTAAATTCCTTGCAATAGCTCGTTGAGAAAAGTTGTTCTTGAACTGTTCGACAATTTGCCCACGCATTTGTTCACAGAGTGGTGACCCTCGCCCCATCCTTCTATGTGGATGACTGAGCATGTCAAGGAAGCTGCTTTTATACCCAATCATGGCACCCACCTGTTCCCAATTTGCATGTTCACCTGTGGGATATTCCAAATAAGTGTTTGATGAGCATTCCTCAAATTTCTCTGTCTTCTTTGTCACTTGTGCCAGCTTTTTTGAAACATGTTGCAGGCATCAAATTCCAAATGAGCTAATAATTGCAAAAAATAACAAAGTTTACCAGTTCGAACGTTAAGTATGTGGTCTTTGCAGTGTGTTCAATTGAATATAGGTTGAAAAAGATTTGCAAGTCATTGTATTCTGTTTTTATTTGCGATTTCCACAACGTGCCAACTTTTCTGGTTTTGGGCTTGTACATTCTTATGCTAGTTTTTCATATTCTTTAAAAAAAATCCCTTTTAACAATCTCTTAAATATATACAGTGATCTGGCTGTTTTAACATTTTCTTCCAGACCATTCCACAATCTTATTCCCCGAATTATTGTACACCGCTCCTTCAAACTGGTACGAAAACAAGGTTTCACAAACATTTCTGTCACTTTAAGAAAATAAACATTAACTTTTTCTAAACAGCTTTAGTGTTTGACTTTGTCCACACTCATAAAACACACAATGAAGTACAAAAAAAAGGGAAAAAATTTAAGAAAAAAAAATTCTGGGGAGGCCAATCAGATGGTTGGGGGGGCACTGGCCCCCCCCGTCCCCCCCCCTCTAGCTCCGCCACTGGCCGAGTGTGTCCAGTTTAAATCGATTGTTCCCAAACGCATTGTCTGTGGTCCAGGGTGAGGCCGGGCTGACCCAGTTAGAGTCACTCACATGCAGATGAATGATCTCCTCTCCTCTGGCGGCGTCCAATCCCAACGAGCCGCCCCAGAATCCAGCCAATCACCACCTCCTGACAGAATCGACTATTGAATCGAATCAGGAAATGGTTTTTGTTCATGTGGAAAAATTGGCCCCTCCAGTGAACGACTAGTTCCCACTGAGCAGTAAACGTGACTTTAACATGTCATCGGGTCAACAGTTTAACAACAAATTCAGGCTAAGTGTTCCTAAATAAAATAAAATAAATTTTGTATTGTATTGTATAATTTATTCATTTCATATTAAAAACAATGACAATTTTTTTAGAAAGAAAAATCAACAAAAAACAAAAAATGAAAGGAAGCAGAAGAAGAAAACATTTCTTATCATATCTGCTCCTTTTTAAACAATCAATTCAAACTATTAATTCAAACATTAATATACTCATTGTAATACAAAAGTATACAGTCTCATCAAAAAAGTATATACAGTACGGTAGTCTCATGAAAATACCTATTATAATTTGTTAAATTAGAATCAAATTAATTATAACTCTAACAAAATGGTTTTAATAATTTTCTTAAATATTTGTATGGACTTCGCATTTTTTACATTGTCCTCTAGACCATTCCAAAGATCAATTCCTCTTATCTTAGTAGACCTACCCTTTAAACTGGTTCTATACTGAATTTCAAGTATGAATCATCAAAGCAAATAAAAAGGAGTTATAAAAATCATCTTGGACCACAACTACACGGCATGTAGCGCTCCAAGTTTGTGTTGTGAATGACTCGCAGCTACTACCGTGCCCAGTTTTAGCTCGTTAGCTGTAAAATTGACAGAGTTATAGCTGTTTGCTCATTTCAGTTGGCATCCATCTTGAATCAGGTTGACTCTAAATGTTGTAAATTTTCATCCAATTAATATTTTAAGTGAACCAGACAAAACAGAGTAAAAATAATATTTGCTCGATATCACGACCCAATACTGTAATCGTAACAAATGTCTCTTCATGGAGCACAAACAGATGAGGGAGTCTTGTACGCTTTGTTGGGGATGAAAATAAAACTACAAAAATTGCATTTCCTGTGAAAATGCAGTTTGAATGTTTATTCCGGAAGAACTTACAGAAAAACAGCTAAAATTAGCTGTAAAATCCATGCTCAAATGTAGCTGAAATTTATGAACAAACCATTAGAAGAAGAAAGCAGAAAGAACACATATTTGCTGAATTAGCTTTAAATAAGCAGAAATGAGCACAAAAATTAGTAAATCAGCTAAAAACCTGAAATTTGCAGAAAATGGCTGAAAAGTAGCTGAAAATGCCGAAAGAAGCTTAAACTACCAAAAGGAAGCAAAAAGAGCTCAAATGAGCTATAAAAAATGTGGAATTAGCTGAAATGGCTAGAATTAGCATAAAAGAGCTAAATAGTAGCTGAAATGGCAGAAAAGCAGAAACTAGAACAAAGCTGAAAGGAGTATAAGAAGCTTAAATTAACAGAAATAAAAAAAGTAAGAAAGTAAAGTAGCATAAATTACCAAGAAAAATGTGAATTTATCTGAAAACAGCTGAAAATAGCTAAAATGCTAAAAAGGTAACTGAAAAGGTAGAACAAGCTTAAATGAGCAGAGAAAAGCAGAAAGAGCACATGCTTGCCCAATTAGGCTGAAAGAAGCTGAAATTAGCAACAACCAGATGAAAAGAAGCTTAAAATTATTAGAAGGAAGTGGAGAGAGCACATTTTTGCTAAATTTGGCTGAAAATAATAGAAATGAGTGCAAAACATGTGGAAATAGCTAATAAAAAGCTAAAATTAGCATAAAACAGCTAAGTAGAATCTGAAATAGCAGAAAAAGCTGAAACTTCTAGAAATATGCTGAAAGGAGCATAAGAAGCTGAAATTAGCAGGAAGTCAGGAGAAGCATAAAAATGTTGTAGTTAGCAGAAAGAATCAGAAAGGAGCACAATGTAGCTGAAAAACAGTTTAAATGTGCACAAGGAAGCTGAAAGGAGCTGAAGCAGAACAAAAAGTGAGAGGAGCAGCAAAAGGTTGTGAACACAACTAAGGATTTGAAGGATGTAAAATGAGCTCAGTTCATTTTCTATGAGGAAAAAAATGTCAGAAAAGGCTAAAATATTTCAAAAAGCTAAAGTTGCACCAAGAACAAAAGTCATAGCACCCTTCTCCTGAACGAGCTGAACGTTTTGATTTATGATTTGTTGAAATAGCAAGAAAAATGGATGACAACAGAGTGGGAGCTTCATAAACATTCACACAATAAAAGCATTTCTCTTTCAGGGATTAACTTCTGCTCCTCTGTGAAACAGCTGTGTTTGACTCTAAACAGCCGCAGGTTGAGCTGTTTGAACCAGTGTTTGTTTTTGTGTATTCCAGCGATGCCTACGATCCAGTCGGCTAAAGATAATAGCATGAATCTGTTGCGTGTTAGAAAGGATTGCCCGTATTTTCCGGAATATAGGTTGCAGCTTTTTATCATTTTTGCACGCCCTGCGACCTATATTCAGGTGCAACCTATTTATGTTTTTTTTTTATAAAATAAGCTGATTTGTAATCATTTATTAACAAAAATTTAACTGAGACACACTCTTACAATAATGTCAGCTAACAAATATATTTTTTAGGTGTTTATCCTGCTAAAATTATTCATTTATTAAAGAAAAGTTCAGCTCAGACACATATTTGCTATAATTTTTAATCAAACAATTGTTTTTAAGTGTTAATCTTCTTAAAAGCCTTGCTGTGCGCTCCTGTGGAAGAGCCATTTGCAGCAGAGCTAAACACGGTCCACATTTTAACGTAGGTGCGACCTATATATAGATTTTTCAAATTCTTTGGCAAGAATTGGACAATGCGACCTATATTCCAGAAAATACGGTAACCATGCTCCGTCTTTAAAAGATGCATTTCTGCCATTTATAAATCCTCAGACTTATCGTGTAATGACATTCAGAGCACGTCTTTATTCTTTCGTTGAAAAGTAAATTATGTTCGTCTAATCTAGCCTGGCTTTTCGCAGGCCTTAATCTCTCCTCTGATTCCAGAACGGATACACTCCCCTGCACATCGCAGCCAAGAAGAACCAGATGGAGATCACCACCACCTTGCTGGAGTACGGCGCCTCCACCAGCGCGGTGACGCGGCAGGGGATCACCCCGCTGCACCTCGCGGCGCAGGAAGGCAACGTGGACATTGTGACGCTGCTGCTGGCTCGAGACGCTCCCGTCAACATGAGCAACAAGGTGCGGCGGCGTGGTTTTCTGTCTCTGAAGACAAACAGGATGCTATGGGAGCCATGTTTACAGCGAGGGCGTGTCTGTGGTGTAAACATGTATTCAACCGCCAGGAGCCATCATTATATTTACAGTCTTTACCTGACACGCTGTTATTTGGACGATTATTCCTTCTGGCTTTCAGCTTTTGAGGTTTTTCCAGTCCTGACCCTTCATCAGCCTGATGTGCAAACCCCTCATCTTTTCTTCCACAGCTGTATTTCCCTCTGACTGAACTGTATCATCCTGTCTGTGTTTGTGATCCTCAGTCTGGTCTGACTCCGCTCCACCTGGCTGCCCAGGAGGATAAAGTCAACGTCGCTGAGGTTTTAGTCAACCAAGGAGCGATTATAGACCCCGAGACCAAAGTAAGTGGAGGGAGGAGTCCGTTAGGGCGCCGGATGAATTTGTGATTACGGGTAGCCCTCGACTTACGACGGTCTCGAGTTACAACGTTTCGCGGTTACGATACGCATCTCCCATTAAAAAATATATATATATTTTTTTTTTTTTTATTTTGAAAAGCAGAGTTACGCAGTTTCCGGTTTTACGTTTTAATGTAGCGGCGGACATTACTCTCTACATACTCTCTAAAAACGCTAAGTCTGGTCCCTTCATTCAAAAAACTAAACTAAACTTGTTGGACCGGCAGAAACAGGCAGCAGCTGTGGAAAAGTACCGTATTTTCCGGACTATAGGTCGCAGCTTTTTATCATTTTTTCATGGCCTGCGACCTATATTCAGGTGCGACCTATATATGGCTTTTTATAAAATAAGCTGATTTGTAATCATTTATTAACAAAAATTAAACTGAGACACACTCTTACAATAATGTCAGCTAACAAATATATTTTTTAGGTGTTTATCCTGCTAAAATTATTCATTTATTAAAGAAAAGTTCAGCTCAGACACATATTTGCTATAATTTTTTATCAAACAATTAATTGTTTTTAAGTGTTAATCTTCTTAAAAGCCTTGCTGTGCGCTCCTGTGGAAGAGACATTTGCAGCAGAGCTAAACACGGTCCACATTTTGACGTAGGTGCGACCTATATTCAGGTGCGACCTATTTATGGATTTTTCCAATTCTTTGGCAATAATTGGACAATGCGACCTATACTCGGGTGTGACCTATACTCCAAAAAATACGGTAGCTGTTTCATGGACGGCGGTTTTACGTCATAAACGAATGGAGAATACGGAGGAGGGACGGAGGAAACTGCTTCACCAGCTTCCCAGTAGGAAATTAACTCTTTTTTTTCCCTTCATTATGGCTCCCAAATGTATGTGTGTTTTGATAATTATGTAGGGAACTGTGTTAGGATAGGCTAAGTGCTTGGTAAAATACACTACTGTACGTATGGTGCAGTATGTACGTATGTTCCGACTTACGTCAAAATTCGCTTTACGACGCCGCGCAGGAACGGAACTCCGTCGTAAGTTGAGGACTACCTGTAGTTTTATTTACTTGTTTTATTTTAAAATCCTCGTCCAGCGACACCTCTTTTTGTCACATTTTACGTGCGACTGTTGTGAAATTTGAAAAGAAAAAATGGCGAAGCTGTCAAAAACGAAAGAAATGTGCTTTTTTGTGTACCATCAGCTGGGATACACCCCTCTCCATGTGGCCTGTCACTATGGCAACGTGAAGATGGTCAACTTCCTGCTGAAGAATCAGGCGAAGGTCAACGCGAAGACCAAGGTGAGCCCTGGTTGTAAACGTCACCTGAGTTCAGAGGTCGTACACGGTGACGTATAAATGCGTGTTTTTCTAACTTCCTCTGCAGAACGGTTACACACCTCTGCACCAGGCTGCGCAGCAGGGACACACACACATCATCAACTTACTGCTGCAGCACGGAGCGTCGCCCAACGAACTCACTGCGGTCAGTCGAGGCGGCGGGAGGAGGAGAGCCGTGTGGTTTCGCTGCTGCGTTTGTTTTTACAGCAAAGTTCATAAAAAATGTTTCCGGGTCCAAGCAGTCGCACATCGTTTTCCTGTTATTATATATTGTTTTTTTTT
>JBBPBX010003525.1:38292-59865 GCA_038048925.1 Garcialebias charrua
TCCAAAATGTCTGTTGTCGGACTGTGAATATTTTGATACAGTTGGTCAAGTTCATCTGCTTCTGCACAGGGAAGATTTTTTAGTTTCATCCACTCCAGGCGCACTCACGTGGCTCTGTGGAGGTTTCTGTGGGTTGTTTTTAAAGAAGTGTTGTTATTCTTATAATGTCACATGTTTCATGCCGTCTGCACTTTGTATTGCTTCATAACTTCACATTTCTTCAACATGATTTGAAGTTTCCCTCAGTAGTGGAGAGATACCATCAGATTATCTGTTGTGTTGAGGTTTCTAGGTGTCGGTGCGAGTTTCTTCTGTCTCAATAAATGATTTAACTCATATAAAGTCTCTCCCATGACGGTGCAGCTTTCTGTGAAAATACTCAGATTATGTCACTCTTATTCAAAACAAGCCGGCTGAAGAACAGTGGCTGCAGCTGTTTTAGCTGAAGAGCTATTTGTATTTTGTCTGAACACGTTGTTATTTCATGCATGTTCATGATTGTTGTTAAATTTGCAGATGTTACAAATAGAAAAACTGTTTAAATGAATAAACTTTCTTTTTTTACACACAGGATTTAACGATTCATGGAAAAAGATAGTTCAGATATTTTGATGTGGGATTCTGGAGAAAAGTTGTGAACAATTAATATCTTACCTGTTGCAGATAACTTTTTTAAACAGCTTAAAGCTGCACTTTGCAGTTTTTGTAGAATGCAGCACTTAGGAAAATTTTCAACAGGCAAAGCATTCTGGTCCCTCCCCACTCAGAGCCATATATGGCTCTGCTCCCTCTTGCACTCGCTGCAGTTTCTGAATGCTCCGCCTCCACTACATGTCCTGTCTCAACCGCTGCGAAGTTCTGTGATTATATGTTAATAAAACGTTCTAAAAAATAAAATAAAAACATGGAGCGCTGGTCCAGCACACCAGAACACCAGGAAATCTGCTGAGCCTCGCGGAGCCACGTTGAACCCGAGTTTCATTCGCTCGTGACAAATTCATCCATTTCCTCATCTTTTCAGTCATGGATCAGTGGAGGAGGAAGCGATCACTTGACTTTTGTTAAAAAACAAACAAAAGAAAAGTCCAGATCAGGGATGAAGAAGGGAATTTAATACATTTGTGTCACATACAAAACAGTTTTGCATCGCTTTGCAATACTTTGAACGAGAACCTGCGCGGCCGCGGGGGCTGGGACGGGGGGTGGGGTTAGGAGCGTGAGAAGTGAGAAGCTCTGTTTTTATTGGCTGGTTAACGGCGGGTCACTGTGGCTTTTTAGAAATGCTTTTAGAGAAGCAAGGGGACTATAGTTTTTTTCAGAGATTACTTTGTCTAACATCAGTCTGTCAGGAGATAGTGACAGAGTGAAGAAATATGTTAAAAATATATTTTTAGACAACTTACATACTGCACTACAGAACTGCAGACTGTAGCTTTAAGTTTTGTAGAAATGAAGTTTAACTTGGGTTAGATTGATGAGCTAACAGCTAATTTAGACTGCTGTTGTCTGAAAACTCCTTTACAATTTCAAGTTAGCATTTGTTTTTAATAAATATCTGCCTAATCATCAGTTTCACATTAGTTATTCCAACAGTAGTATTATGATATTCTTATAATAAGTGCCCCTGGCTGCACCAGAGCTGCTATTGCTAGCTGCTGCTGCCACTATTAGTTGTTGCAAATGATCAGAGTTCACTGCATTAAAATATGTGATGTTAAATTGACAGCAATGCAAATATAAAGAAGCTAGCTGTTGGCTTGTTAATCCAGTCAAAACTAGAAAAAATGTGCAGTTTCTGCACAAATGCAGCGTAAATGCTTGAGGCAGAAAGACTCTGCTGAAATTTGCTTAAGAAGCTGTTGCTTGAGTTGTCAAAGCTGAAAGGGGCAAAGGAAAAGGAAAATATTTTAATGAAATTGATGAGATCCTAATTTTTTTTTAATGGGAAAATATTTGTAAATATAGCTACCGTACTTTCCGCCATACACGTCACACCACTCTATGAGTCGCATCAGTCCAAATATATCTAATAAAGTGGAAAAAACATAAATAAGTCGCTTTGCCTCATAACACGCATCTATTATGCTTCACCGCTGACCACCCGGAAATGTGGGCCAGTGTTGTGCCAAAAATCGATGGGCTGCCAAATGGCGGCTGCATTAGTGTGCACTGGAGGACTTTAACAAGAATTTAACAAGATTAACACGTAAAAACAATTATTTGGTTGCTTGAAATTATAGCAAAGGTGTGTGTCAGTTTAACTTTTCTTTAAAGGGGACCAAATGTAGGATATATAATTTTTTGTGGTTTATCTGTGGGCTATCCAGACCATTTTCAGTCAATTTTATACACAAAATAATGCTTAGATAAATAAAATATCCCCTTTCTAATTCTGCCAAATTTCACTTCCGTTCTAAACGACCGGTTTATGAATAATGAGGTCTGAAAGCCACGCCCTACAAAGACCTATTTACATTAACTACGCCCTCTGTAACAGCCAGTATCTCTAATATGTTGTTATTTTAAAATTAGCTCTTTTTTATTACTCATTTGACTTACTGTTAGTGCTAGTAGCTTAAGATAACTTACCAAAAGCCCTCTGCGCGCGCCGCCATTTGCAGCTCCTTTTTTTAGCATTAGCCCACCTTCGAGGCTAATGATAGCTTTTCCTCCTCCGAGCGGGCGGTGTTAGCTCCGCTCGTTGCATGCGGCGCTTTTGGGAGCGATCGCTGCTTCAGTCCACACACAAAGTTCACAGAATGTCTCCAGTTAATTTATCCGCATGAGGCAACCTTTGACCGGACCCCCGGACCTCAAAAGTCAGTAGCTCCCAACAACTCCCGCACGCAGATGGTGTCTTCGCCGGCGGTCTGCAAAACAAAAGGCTTAAAAAAAAAAGGGATGCCGCGACCGGGAGGCGAACCCGTGACCTTCGGATGACGAGTCCGGTTCACTACCTCTGGGCCAACCGGGCAGTTATGCAAAAAGCAGTCTTTCATCGTATAAGAAATAATCACAACCACCTACATTTAGAACGCTGAAGTTTTGATTAGATTTTGATGAAGTGAAAGGTATTCTTAAAATAAATAAGTTGCTAATCTGAAAATATATCGATCAGTGGTGCTTGATGGTACAGACTGTCGCCCCGCAAGAGAGTGTGTGCACAGTTTTCTGCCGGCTGCGCGTTGGGAGCGAAAAATTGAACTAAAACGTAAAAATAACAATTATAAAGTATTATTATGTCACCCCGATTTCTCAGAAACAAAAGGCTTTAAAAAAAAAAGGGGGGGAAAAAACCCGAGTGGTGGTCATCTATGGTCATGAGCTTTGGGTTATGACCGAAAGAACAAGATCTCGGATACAAGCGGCTGAAATGAGTTTTCTCCGCAGGGTGGCTGGACTCTCCCTTAGAGATAGGGTGAGAAGCTCAGTCATCCGGGAGGGACTCGGAGTAGAGCCGCTGCTTCTCCACATCGAGAGGAGCCAGTTGAGGTGGCTCGGGCATCTGGTTAGGATGCCTCCTGGACGCCTCCCTGGTGAGGTGTTCCGGGCATGTCCCACCGGGAGGAGACCCAGAGGAAGACCCAGGATACGCTGGAGGGACTATGTTTCTCGGCTGGCCTGGGAACGCCTTGGGATTCCCCCAGAGGAGCTGCTCCAAGTGGCTGGGGAGAGGGAAGTCTGGGCCTCCCTACTTAGGCTGCTACCCCCGCGACCCGACCTGATGGATGGATGGATGGGGAAAAAAAAAAAAGATGGCGTTGACAGGATGCGATCTCTGGTCTCCTGCGTGGCGCTCAAGTGTCGTAACCGCTCAACCAAACTGACAGTTGTGCAAAAGTAGTCCTTCATCATATAAGAAACAAGTCCAAACCGCGAGAGTGTGTGTGCACAGTTTCAACGAGACAGAGTTCATTCAAACAAGGTAATAAAACATTCTGGTTTTACTCGAGATGTGCTGCATGGCTGGAGCAGGGCAAACCCCTAGCCCCCCGGGGGCTAAATAAATGAATAAATGACCGCCAGGTCAGCTCCTAAACCGCTAGGCAACCGTGACATCTTTTATACTCAAGTGGGTGGAGCATCACCAGGGGTTGCTAGGTGAGGGGCTGGACTCAGGTTTGAGGTGATTGGCTACGGTTTGTGACGTCACAAACCGCAGGAAGTGTGAAACGAAGCGTTTTTAATCACAGACAAATAAATCTACTTAGAGTAAATAAACCACTGGGTGCATTTTTTTGGCACAAGGACTGTTTTTTTATGAAGTAAATACCCAAAGTTGAGTAAAAAAACATTAAAAAGTGAATTTTGCATGTGTGGTCCCCTTTAATAAATGCACTTTGACAGAATCAAAAATCGATTTGCGGCTGCGGGAGCATTTCTTCAACATTTACCAAGATAACCACCTAAAAACAATTATTATTTTTTTGCTCGACATTATAGTAAAGGTGTGTCTCAGTCGAACTTTTCCTTAATAAATGCACTTTAATGGTTAAATCAGCTTCATTTCGCCTGGGCAGCGAAATTAAGCTGATTTGACGTTTGCTCCAGGAGTTCTGGAACCAGACGAAGGTGACTTGGTATGGCAAGCCAATGAGGGGTGCACCGATAAATCTATTTCCTTATTTTAAGACACCGGAAATCGGCCGATACTTGCATGAGACACAGATTTTACCAATTTTTATTTATTTTAACAACAATTGTCTGAACGTCATTCATATTTCAGAGCACCACCTCATGGCCAGTTAAAACCAGTTTGTATTGTTTCTAGGATATTGTTCAAAGGTATGTTTTTCAAGAAAATATGATTGGAAAATTGAGGTGCATTGTGACCTTATAACACCTGACAGTGTTGCTTTTTAAACAAAATCGGTATCGGCAGGTCCGACTTTTTAGAAATCATTAATCGGTGCACTCCTAAAACCAAATATCTAATTATTAGCCACTTTTACCTATTAACGAGTCACTTGGCTTGCCATATTAGTCGAGGACCCTGTAGTGGCTGAAAATGGTAGTGTTCAATATTTTCCATGTCAGAATGAATGAAATTGTATGAGCTCAGCAAAAATTTGGTTTATAAATATGGGGGGGGGGGGGTATGTATATTATATTAGTGCGACTTATACTGCAAAAATATGTTAATTATTTTACAGAGTGCAGAGGTTACAAAAAGCAAAATCCAATGCTCCCATCTCTAGAACGAGCTGAACGTATCAATATTTAAATGGCTAAAATGGCACAAAGAATGAAAAAGTAGTTAGACTGCAATAATAATAATAATAATAAATACTGAAATTTTACGTAACGGGAAAGAAATACTTTGAATTCTGACTTCTCTTTCTACTATTTCTCCAAACTGAAGCTGTTCAAATAGTTATCTACAGCAAGTAAGTTAGTAGTAGCTCATAAACCTTTCCACAGAACCCCACTTTTAAAGATCATATAATAAGTACCCTGATGCATGCTCAATAATCCAGGTAGAAAAATCTAAAAAAGCTAAGTCTGGTCCTCTGGACATTCAAAAAAACAAAACAAAACAAAGCAAAAAAAATAAAAAATACTGTAGAAACATTTCGTCTTTCGTCAGATCTCATAATAAGTCAAAAAGGCGTTCAATACAAGATCAACTGGACTTTATTTGTAACAGAAAACGTTTAGACTCCTTTTTGATTTATCATGTCCTGGACGACTGAGAATCTTCACCAGCATATCTCATAATAAGGTTGTTGAGATAAAACCTCTGTATCTGTATAATGATAAACAGTTTGTTTGCATTCAAACAGAAATGGAAGCTGAAAATATCTGCATCGACTATTCTTGTAAGTCATAAAAATAAATCTTGCAATGAACTCACAGTGTGGAGTTTACAGGAACTAAACTTTGTCTGTGTGTGTGTTGTTGTTTTTTTCATGCATAGCTCTGTGCATGTTTGTCCAACCACGGAATGTGTGTTCAAGTTGTTCTTGTCCATCTTGAACTTCTGATCTAAAAATAAATCTGGTGTAACTGTAGTCACATAGCAGCAGCAGCCTGGAAGCTAAATCTGAGCAGAACCTGTGTGGATAATTTCCAGAGCTAATTAATGTACTGTAGTTTGTCATCTTGGATTGCTTTGTAATGTAAGGTATTAATAGAATTGCATTACAATGTTGTTTTTCAGTAGAAGCTTTTCATTAATGTGTCAGGTATATATATATACAAACCAGATTCCAAAAAAGTTGGGACACTAAACAAATTGTGAATTAAAACTGAATGCAATGATGTGGAGGTGCCAACATCTAATATTTTATTCAGAATAGAACACAAATCACAGATCAAAAGTTTAAACTGAGAGAATGTATCATTTTAAGGGAAAAATATGTTGTTTCAAAATTTCATGGCGTCAACAAATCCCCAAAAAGTTGGGACAAGTCCATTTTTACCACTGTGTGGCATCCCCCCTTCTTCTTACAACACTCAACAGACGTCTGGGGACAGAGGAGACCAGTTTCTCAAGTTTAGAAATAGGAATGCTCTCCCATTCATGTCTAATACAGGCCTCTAACTGTTCAATCGTCTTGGGCCTTCTTTGTCGCACCTTCCTCTTTATGATGCGCCAAATGTTCTCTATAGGTGAAAGATCTGGACTGCAGGCTGGCCATTTCAGTACCCGGATCCTTCTCCTACGTAGCCATGATGTTGTGATTGCTGCAGAATGTGGTGTGGCATTATCTTGTTGAAAAATGCAGGGTCTTCCCTGAAAGAGATGACATATAGTTGGGAGCATATGTTGTTCTAGAACCTGAACATACAAAGTAGTAACTTAGTCTGAAATGTTTAATATAACAACTCTAGATGAAATATATAGGCGGCAGATTTGGCTCACAATTTGGCAAGAAACTGGTCAGTCTTGTCTCTCTGTCACACTTAATTAATGCATAATAAACAGTTATTAATGATTTATAAAATGTTTATAGAGGAATTAATAACGTATCTATAAACTATTTATTAGCCATCTATAAGGGGAGCCATATTGTA
Organism: Garcialebias charrua; assembly: GCA_038048925.1. Taxonomy (NCBI): domain Eukaryota; kingdom Metazoa; phylum Chordata; class Actinopteri; order Cyprinodontiformes; family Rivulidae; genus Garcialebias; species Garcialebias charrua. Next base: position 45,310 of record JBBPBX010003525.1, read on the forward strand.
AAGTGGTACCAAGTAAGTAACACTATTTATCTGAGGAGCATTAGTGGTTGCCTTGTTGCCATCTGACTATTAAAGATCAAAGTTGTCAGACCATGAACCAAAAATTTATTAACAACCATATATGGTGAAATGCCAGTTTTTTACGAGATCTTCTTCAACCTTTATTTAAACAGATAAGTCACATTGAGCCTCGAAGACTCATTTACTAGTGAAATCTGTTGGAAAGACAATAAAAGTGGTGAAAAATAACACAGGGTTTGGAGACAAAAAAAATCCCTAACACATTTTTTATCTTTGTTTGAAGGTTAAAAATGTGGTAATGAAAAAAAGTCTTGCACACAAGCACATAATGGTAAATGGTAAATGGAGCTTACTTATATAGTGCTTTCCAGCCCCCTTTGAGGGGCCCCAAAGCGCTTCACAGTACCAACCATCCACCCATTCATACACACATTCACACACTGGTAGCGATAGACTGCCTTGCAAGGCTCTGCCTGTCCTACCGGGAGAAACTCGGGGTTAAGTGTCTTGCCCAGGGACACAACGAGGTATGCCGTGACTGGGGATCGAACCCGAGACCTTCTGCTCCTGAGCCGGCTGCCCTGCCTCTACACCATCTCGGCCCCATAATGACGCAGACATTACGCAGAGGGCAAGGGGGGACTCAAAGACGGTTTGAACAGCCAGCTCATAGATCTGTGCACACTCATGGGAGTGGGAAGCTGCCAAGGTCGGCCAGAGGCGAGAGTCCTGAAATGATGACATAATGTTTATTCAGCTGTGCTCCTCTGAAATGTCTGTGGAATTCCTCAGAAGCAGGTTTGGGAGGGGGATGAGAGCATCTGGTTTACAAAACTTCTCAGGCGTGTTGAGATAAGACGGCCTGTTAAGGCCAGTCGGGGAGCCGAATGTCAGATAAACACGATTGTTTTGGGAACAGGCAGAACTTTAATGACATCTACCTTCAGTCTGTGTCGGTCCACTCACTTCCGAAATGTCCAAATTAAAATGACCACATTAATGGAACATGCCTAAAAAAAATCCCAGACATCTAATCCATTCAGCCAAAAGTCTGGGTTTTCGAGACATGAACCAAGCCATCATGTAAGGCAGGCAGCCTGACCGGGTCCAGATTAGCCGCTGACGTCTTCCTTTTATGTTGATAGACCAGGAACCAGCCAAATCCAAAAAGCAGGAACCAGTTATCATAAATCCAATTAAGTATGCGTCCTTCAAATCCACAGATGACAGCAGAGATAGACACGTCATCAAGTCTTCCAAGTCGATGAGATATCCAGCTGTGTGCATGCCAACAGGGCAAATCGGCTCGCCTAAAGCCTGTCTTCTTTTTGAAGAAATGTTATCAGTTGTGTTGAGGGACCAACTAATAATAATAATAATAATGAATTCAATTTATATCGCACTTTTCATTAATAAAAATCTCAAAGTGCTACTGACCAAAATTTAAGTCCATAGTTATGATTCGGAAGATTTTGAAGAAGAGAGGCTCTCAGACAGTTTCACAGACAAGACAAAGCAAAAGCAAAGCGGAGACCGAGAGGAGACGTCCCACCCTTGAGAAGAGCAAGTGTTGAATTGATAATGTTGTGAAAGATGACAGGTTACTTGTTACTTTTGCACTGCAAACAGTGTGTCTGAATGAACATTTCAATGCTTTTAAATTTTTTTATGTCGAAGAGCTTTTCGCTTCCGAAGCTTTTGATTTACATGTGTCATACAGTCATGGCGATGCCAGTTTTTATATTTTTCCATACTGTTTTCTGTGAACAATAAAGGTGGCTGTTAAATTACTAATTTCTACTCTATTTATTGTACCTTCAAAAAACTTGCGGTGTATAAAGACTGTAATGCATTGCAGTTACACAGTGAGTGAAATAAAGTAAAATTTGGCTCTATAATCGGAGTAAAAAAACTTTTCTATTAAAAGCAAAAATCTGTTTTATTCAGAGCAAAATTTGACACTATTCTGAGAAAACAGATTCTATTGTGACTAAAATTATTTTCAAGTCAAGTAAAATTTATCCCCATTTAGAATAAAATTCAATTCCACCAAGAGTAAAATATAGTTCTACTTTGAGTAAAACTATGGTAGATTAGTTTTTTTACACCACACTGAGTACATTATCATCATGTAGATTAAAATATTTGCACTAAATTGAGTAAATTTTACTCTGTAAGTTCAACTCTGGCATGAGGGTAAATTTTACTTTATTTAGACTGGGACCAAATGTTGTATTTTTTAGAGTAAAAATGTATTCAATTTGTGTAGGATTTTACTGTGCTCTAAAAATACTTAACTCACATTAATTTGATAGTTAAGTATTTGGGATTGGGATGTAAGCAATCATTTAATACTTGTACCCAAAATGACATAAACAAAAATCCCAGAATATACAACAGAATAAAATATAGTTTAGTTGAAAACTACTCAATGGTAGATTTTATTTCATCACTGAATTTGGGTGAAGTGACAGCTAACAATAAGTTAGCTTATCACCTAACAAGAGCCCCTTTCATAAGACAGCTCAGTCCGGGCCTGATGCATGTTCGGTCCTCCAACGAGCATTCAGAAAAAAACACGAAGGCGCATAGGCAAGTTAATTTTACTCGCCTCTGATGCGCCCCTTATCCGCCAGCAGAGGTAGTGTCAGGGCTGGATCCGAGCCGGGCAGACCCACTTGTGAATGCAACCGGCAGATCCACGCTCAGAATCTGATGATGACAACAGTGAGCGACCGCAGGATTAATCAACAAGCAGATTTATTAACAAGGGAATGATAAAAATGACACGAAACAGCAACTTGTAAAAGTTAGTTTGGCTCTTTTTTTCTCTCTCTCTCTAAACAGCGGAGGATCATTGTGTATGTGCGCGCGCTGATCAATTCAGCTGTAGATGTGAGGGAATATTAAAAATGACACGAAACGACAACTTGTAAAAGTTTAGTTTCGCTCTTTTTTTCCCTCTCTGTCTCTCGCTGAACAGCGGACGAGCTGTGTGTGCGCGCGCGCTGATCAGTGCAGCCATCTGTAGATTTATTACTGAGGAAATATTAAAAATGACACAAAACGACAACTTGTAAATGTCTGACGTCTGTCCCACAATAAATACGTCGCAGTCCAGTTCAGCTCAGCTGAGTTCTGCTCCATGCCTCTTTTGGATCCGCGCTACGGGTTCACTTATGAAAACGTTTATGTGAGCGTGACCTGCCCGCCTTCAACTGTGGTCTTATGAATGACCTGGGAAGGATTAAAGCTGGACTGGTCTGTGTGCGGCAATTGCGCGGATTTGACTTATGAAAGGGGCTATAGACTTTCCAGCTAACCGTACAAATTTTCCATAGGGGAGAAAACTCCTGTGGGGAAATTTTGACTCACTTTCCACTTCTTAAAGAATCTCCGAATGTCCATTGTGCACCAGTCGTCAATTAAAGTAGCTTCACCCTAATTTTTCATTTAGTTGAACAACAATTTTCATTCAACCTTTATTTAGTCAGGTAAATCTTTTGAACCTCATGGGCTCATTTACGAAAGCGACCTGCTAAAACTAAAGAACAATGAACAGCAATGGTAGAATTTCCTTAAACAATAAACAATAAACAAACAAACAATAAACAATAGAAAACAAAAGAGAGAAAAAAAAAAAAAAAAAGTTTTTTTTTTTTAACAAAGTATCAAAAAACTAGCAAAACATTATAAGGTAGATGTATAAAATCAAAGACAGGAACAAATCTGCATTGGTTTTTGCCAGGATTCCAACAGATTCTGAAAACCATTTAGAGAAGTCAAGTTCGAGAGCTTCAGATCTTTTTGTAAGATATTCCATGAAGCAGGAGCGGAGTAGGAGAAGGCCCTTTTTCCAAGTTCAGTCCTCACTGACGGAACACTGCAGGTAATCATGTCCTGAGAGCGCACGCTGTAGCTGCACTCACGCAAAGACATGTAGGAGGAGATGTATGAGGGCAGCAGACCAAGAAGTGATTTAAAGATGAAAATGTACCAGTGGAAGAGTCTGCGTGAGGTTAATGATGTCCAGTTAACCAGTGAATACAGGGTGCAGTGGTGGGTACGATAATCACAACCAGTTATGAATCTTAGTGCACCATGATAGACAACATCCAACATCCGCAGGGTGCTTGTAGGAGCATTCATGTAGAGAATGTCACCGTAATCAATGGAGGGAAGGAAAGTCACAGATACAAGGCGTTTCCTAACATTCAGTGTTAGACATGATCTGTTTCTGAAAAAGAAACCCAGTTTAACTTTCAGTTTCTTCACTAGGTTTTCCACGTGGAGTTTAAAAGAGAGATGTGAATCGATCAGGATACCCAGATATTTATAGGAATCAACAAACTCAATAGGGACACCATTTGAAGATAAAATCAGAGGAGGATCTGCTGGAACCGCCTTCCTATTTGAAAAAAACATCCCTTTTGTTTTATCAGCATTTAGGACAAGTTTGAGACGGAACAAATCTGACTGGATGATGTCAAAAGCGGATTGCAGTAACTGGAAAGCCTTAGCTACTGTTTTAGCTCGGCAATAAACAACTGTATCATCAGCATAGAAATGTAAGGATGCATCAGGGATGCAGTGACCTACATTAGCTATGTAGATTGTAAAGAGAGTGGGTCCTAAAACTGAGCCTTGTGGTACACCATTTTTAACTGTTAAATAGCTGGAAGAAGTACCGTTATGTTGAACACATTGCCTCCGATTGGAAAGATAGTTAGAAAACCAACCGATGGTGTGATCAGAGAAACCGATTTCTGAGAGCTTATGACACAGGATGTTATGATCCACAGTGTCAGTGCCCTTCACACAGCTCTCACACATCTGGACACGAAGGACTCCTATGTTAGAATGCTGTTCATCGACTTCAGCTCGGCATTCAACACCATCATCCCCCAACAGCTCATCCTTAAACTGGACAGTCTGGGGCTGAACACCTCAATGTGTAACTGGCTGCTAGACTTCCTGACCGGGAGACCACAGACAGTGCGGATCGGGAGTAACACATCTAGCACCATCACATTGAACACAGGGGCCCCACAAGGATGTGTGCTGAGCCCCCTTCTATTCACCCTGCTAACACACGACTGCACACCATCATACAGCTCCAACCACTTCATCAAGTTTGCGGACGACACAACAGTGGTGGGTCTCATCAGCAACAACGATGAGACGGACTACAGGAACGAGGTGAGCCGCCTGGCCTTGTGGTGCGGACACAACAATCTCACTCTCAACGTGGAGAAGACAAAGGAGATTGTTGTGGACTTCAGGAAGAGGGATGCCCAACATGCCCCTCTGACCATCAACAGCACCGCAGTGGAGAGAGTAGACAGCACCAAGTTCCTGGGAGTGCATGTCTCAGAGGACCTGTCCTGGAGCAGGAACACTGCATCACTGGCAAAGAAGGCTCACCAGCGTCTCTACTTTCTCCGCAAGCTGAAAAGGGCTGGAGCTTCAACCCCCATCATGAGCACCTTCTACAGAGGTGCCATAGAAAGTGTCCTGACCAGCTGCATCACTGTGTGGTTTGGTGCATGTACTGCATCCAGCCGCAAGAGCCTCCAGCGCATTGTGAGAGCAGCTGAGAAGATCGTGGGCACCTCCTTTCCCTCACTGCAGGACTTACACAGCAAACGCCTCACTCGGAAAGCCCTCTGCATGGCAGGTGATCCCACACACCCACTACACAGCTGCTTCAGACTGCTGCCATCAGGGAGGAGACTGAGGAGTCTCCAGGCTCGAACCAGCAGACTGAGAGACAGCTCTGTTCATCAGGCAGTCAGGATGCTAAACACTCTGCCTGCTCTGCCCCCTCTCCCATTTGAACTGCCTTAACACTAAAACTTTCTCACACATTACCACACAACACAAAGATTTTGGCACTGGACTCTGTGTCATCAGACGGGTTATTCACTAAACTCTCGGTCATGTGCTCATACAGTTTGCACTACTTCTCATACTTGCACTGATGTTTGTATTGCATCGCTGCCTATAGTCATGGTACTGTTTACATTCTCTGTTTACATTTATTAATACTGTTTACTTTTATTACTACTGCTTATATTTAATTGCTACTGTTTACATTTACACTACTCTAATATCTGCACCGCTGCTGATACATATACAGTGTGCTCTGACCGGTCTTGTTTAGGATGCCCAATGTGCCTTACTGCATATGCCACTTTTTGCCTCTATAACAACATCAACTACTACCTCGTGCATGTACTGTGTACATTAACTCATACGCTGCTTTGCCACTTTGCAAATGTCAATGCTAGAAACCTTTAGTTTATTTTAGTTATACTTTTTATACTCTTTTTTTTATACTAGTATGCAAAAACTCAGGACAATATTATGTTCATTAAATGTTTAATGTTTTAGTTTTAGTTTTAGAGTCGGTGTAAATTTTCATACTCTTATACCACTATGCAAAAACTCAGGACAGTGTTAGTTTTACTATTTTATGCTTATGTCTATTATTATATGTTTCAGTGTTTCAATGTTTAGATGTTTACTGTTGCACCGAGGGACTGAGAGAAACGCAATTTCGGTCCTGTGTATGTCCTGTACAGTACATATTGCAGATCTGACAATAAAGTTGACTTTGACTTTGACTTTGACTTTGAAAAAAAAGCTTTAGACAGGTCTAAGAAAAGTGCAGCACAATAGTCCTTAGCATCCAATGCTTCAACAACATCATTCAGAACCTTCAGAGAAGCAGTTGTTGTGCTGTGTTTTTTCCTGAAACCAGATTGATGAAGAGGTAAGATGTTAAATGAGTCCAGATAGTTTTTGATCTGAGAGTTTATCAGTTTTTCTAGAACCTTGGCTAAGATGCAGAGTTTAGAGATCGGTCGATAATTGTTCAATGAGGTGGGGTCACCTCCCTTCAGCAAAGGAAGAACAAAGGCTGTTTTCCAAGCATCCGGAATGGTGTTTTGGCTTATGGACAGATTAAAGATGTGGGTCACAGGGACTGTGATGATATGAGCAGCCAGCCTTAAGAAGTAAGGTGGAAGTTCATCTGGACCTGCAGATTTTTTAGGATCAAGATCATTTAACAGTTTATTTACCTCACTGACTGAGAACGGAGAAAAAGAGAAGGTGTGATTAACAGATGGTTGACTTGTAGGAGGGATTTGATTTGTAGAAGTTTGATTATTAGATAAAGTGGCTGATTTTCCGTTTGTAACTGTGTCAAATAATGAACTAGAAGCAACAAAATGTTTATTGAAACAGTTCAGGATCTCGTGCTTATTTGACACAGGAACAGAGTCAACAAGAAATTGTGATGGGAGGTCAGATGATTGGGGGGTGCCTGAGAGAGATTTGATGGTTTTCCAGAATTTTTTAGGATCGTTTAGATTTTTGGAGGTCTGAGATAAGAAGTAGTTACGTTTTGCGGCTTTGATGGCAGTTGTGCATTTATTCCTTAGCTGCCGAAATTTCAACCAATCAGTGTCTGAGTGTGATTTTCTTGCTGCGGCCCAAAGATGATCTCTCCAGTGCAGGAGATCAGCTAGTTCAGGAGTAAACCAGGGGCTGTCACGGCTCTTTATCCTGAACTGCCGGAAAGGTGCGTGTTTGTTTACAAAGAGAATGAAACTATTGTGAAAATAGTTCCAAGCGGTGTTCACGTCATTGATTTGTAGGATACGTTGCCAATCAAAGAGGGATAGATCCCAAAGGAATGACTGTTCACTGAAACGTTTCAAATCCCTTTTTTGAATTATTCTGGGCTTAGCAGGTGGAAGTTTAGTAGATCTAAGAGCTGCTATTACGGAATGATCACTCAAAACGTTGGCAAATACACCTATACCAGGAAATTTGTGAGGTGCATTTGTGAAAAACAGATCTAAGATAGAAGATTTTTCGGGACATTTTATGTTTGGTCTGGTAGGAGAATCGATAAGTTGTGTTAGATTGAGAGATAGGCAACATTCCTTGAATTTATCACAGAGGGGGGTCGACTTATTCCAATCAATGTTGAAATCTCCAGCCAAAACAATCTCATTGTGTTTTAAATTTCCTATGAATTCAGTCAGGGAGGACAGAGCTTCAGGTGTTGCGGAGGGTGGACGATAACAACCAACAACAGTTAAGGGCTGACCTCCTTTCAAAGTGATGTTCACAGCTAAAGCCTCAAACTGGTTTGCGATTGTTTTTTTTGATGCAATCCTGGCAGCCAAAGAATCTCTGAATTTAACATGACCTAGGGCTTACAAAAAAAGAATGAGGTTTTAGCAAAAGCTGGATGCTTCTAGGCTAGACACCGTGAGACATCAGTGAGACTGAGGTTACCTCCTCCAGGTTTGAGCAGCTTGCACTGAACACAGTAGGGCTGCACGATTAATCGCATTTACGATTATCTCGCAATATGTTAAAACGCGATTCACTAATCGCACGGGCTGCAATTTGACTGGTCATGTGACTTGGGAGTGAGCCGACTGGCCGTGCGCAGCTCTGAGCGGAGCAAAACAGAGCAGAGCAGGGAGGAGGAGACTGTGCGCTCCAACACAGTTGCTTCAGGCTCGACAGAAGTCATAAAAGTTATAAATTCAGGTAAGTTAGCCCATGTAAACGTGTATCTGATCTTAGAGGCTGAAACACCAAGACCGCGGGAGATAAACAGAGCGCGAGCTGGTCATGTGACCGGGTCTGTTTTGACGGTGCCCGGTTAGCAGCTAGCTCAACAAGCTAACGTTCTGCGTGAAAAAGCGCATTAATTATCTGATTTTAAAATAAACAGTTTTGTCGTTAGTGATAGGAATTAATACAGAACCAGTAACACACACGTTTTGCGCAAGCTGTTTTTTTTAAACTAGCGGTGTTTAATGTTGTTATCTTAGCTTTAGCATAGCTATTTAGATGAGGTGATGCACTTTCTCAATACGTGTACCTATTACCAGACCTGGTCGTGATGTTACAACTATTATACTATCCTTTTTATTGTCTGTTTTAAATAAAATGTTAATTATTATGTTCAGTAATGTGAAGCTATTTAGTCATCACGTTTTGCAGTCACTTAACGTTGACAAACTGGGAAAAGCTAAAACCTCTACATTGTTTTTAACTAACAACGTGAGTAGATTTTTCTGGTCCTCAATTTTTGCACGAGAGAGAGGTGAGGATGTGAATGTGTGTATTTATTAGGCTTGTTATAGATAATAATAATAATAATTATTAATTCAATTTATAACGCACTTTTCATTACTGAAAATCTCAAAGTGCTACACATATATTGAATGCTACACACATTCATAAACCGGTGGCGGCAGACTACCATGCAAGGTGCTTTCCAGTCCTACCGGGAGCAACTCAGGGTTAAGTGTCTTGCCCAAGGACACAACGACACATGGTGCGGGTCCCGGGAGTCGAACCGCCAACTTTCCGATCGGGAGACGACTGCCATTACCACTACACCACGGCCGCCCAAACCGATTCGACCAGATATCCGGTTTTACAAGCTAGCAATGTGGTTGCATCGGTAGCAGCCATGTAAACCGACAGCAACCATCCACAAATCCTGAGATGAACCGGTTGAAGAGACACGGACCGGGTATCGCGAGACTTGCTGGGTTTACAATGTGTTTCTAAAACAACGCGAGAGTTGGGAATGCCCGCGAAGCTGTTCTCACGCATGCGCTGTAGCTCACCAAGACGAAGAGCATGGAGATTAGTAGCAGTAGTGCTAGAGAGTCACCGCGAAAGATTTTCACCACGTCAGCCAGACAAAAATCTAAAGTGTGGAATGTTTTCGGGATTTACAAGAAGGATGGAAAACTCGACAAAAGCCACGCTATTTGTAAGCTATGCAGAGCCCCTCTGAAGTACACTGGTAGCACGACAAACCTCGACCAACATGCAACGACGAAACACAGAGAGGAGTATGGCGAACTGCTCAAGCCTCATAATAACGAGCAGGAGCGTGCAACTGCATCACAGAAAGCGACGGGTAACGTTATCACTCAATTTTACGGGCAACTCGGTGATAGTTCAGCACGAGCTAAGGCTATAACAGTATCAACAACGTGTTTTATCGCTAAGGGCTTGTGTCCGTATAATATTGTGGAGGGGGAAGGATTTCAGGACTTGATTCGCACGTTAGAGCCCAGATATAAGATTCCATCCCGGTAGCACATCACAAACATGTGCATGCCAGCTTTGTATGCCGAAGTGAAGAGCCATGTTGAAAAAGAATTGGCACGTGCAGAACGAGTTGCTGTTACAACTGATGCCTGGACGTCATGCTCCACTGAGTATTATGTAACCATCACTGTCCACTACATCTCTCCAGACTGGAAATTAAATGTGCACGTGCTGCAAACCAGGGCATTCAAAGCTCCCACACTGGGAAAAATATTGGTGCTCTGCTAAAACTGGCATGTGTTGACTGGAACCTTCTTGATAAAGATCCAGCCCTGGTGACAGACAATGCCACAAACATGGTATTAGCTGGAGTGGAAGCAGAGATGAGCCCTCACCTCATGTGCTTTGCACACACTATTAATCTCGCCACACAGGAAGCCTTTAAAGTTGACACAGTAGCAAGGTTGCTGGGAAGAGTGAGGAAAGCGGTTACCTTTTTTCATCGTAGTGTGAGAGCAGCAGAAATCCTTCAAGATAAACAGAAACAATTGGCTTTGCCTTCCTACAAACTCATCCAAGATGTATCCATGCGGTGGAATAGCTCTCATGACATGCTTGAACGCTTTTTTGAACAACATCCTACGATTTCTGCAGCACTCATGTCCAGGGACCCCAGAAAAGGAGAAGAGGTGAATACTCTCAAGGACAAAGACTTCTGCGACATTCAAGATATTGTCAAACTGATGGCACCGGTCAAACTTGTAACCACCAGCATGTCTGAAGACAAGCGACCCACACTCTCTATGATTCTTCCTGTAAAAGCAAAGCTTAAAAAGAACTTTGAACCATCAGCTGAAGACTCAGTGTTTATCAGAGAGATGAAGCAGGCGTTCAAGAATGACTTGGAGAAACGCTACACAGGCCTTGAAGATCTCTTCCACACTGCAGCAGCTCTGGACCCCCGTTTTAAGTCCCTGCTCTTCCTCAGTAGCCATGATGCAGAGAGGACATTCACAAGCCTGTCAGCAGAAGCAACATCCCTGCATCACAAGGTAAATCCCCCAACACTCTGTCAAAATACATCTTACAGTGCATTCAGTTACAATCTGCTATGTTTTGTTGCTGTCACTAGATTTATTCTGCCTGCTGTTTTTTGATTGTTTACACTGCATTTAACCATACTGTACACTAAATGTAATGTCATGTTTTATTTCTAGGTAACGGGGGATTCAGTTCAGAGAGGTCCAGCACAGACTGATCCATGCCAGACTGAACCAATTGGAGATCCGGATGTCTGTAATGATACACCCCAGACCCAAGATGAGCATAAAGGTTTGTGTTTTATAACTTGTGATCAAGAACGAGCTTACTTTGTCTTAAACTTGTGCTGCAGTCATTGTATCAGCATAAAACACATTCACTATAATGAGAGAATCTGCATGCACAGAAAGAGTTAAATAATAATCATGATGATAATGCATCTTTTACACATGTACACGAGTCCCTACATAAATAAATTCTGAACATCAGATGAAAATTTTTACATATGGTTAAGTCAGCAAAAAAAAAACTTCATGGCTAACATAACCAGTAATATATGGTGCTTGTTTTCTATTTCAGATGATGAACCACCTTGTAAAAAGAAGAAAATGTCAGCGCTAGTGCATTAACAGAATAACCGAGTTTTCGAAAGATCGAGTGTTTTGACTTCTATCGAGGCTTTTTTGTCCAACTCGGGTACCCGTAGTGACGTCATCACGTGATTAAAAACAGAGCGCGCGGTAGCTTTTAGCTTTTAGTAGACGCTACAAAATGGATTCCTTTGTGCGCACGGATCTATGAAGCTGGTCCAGTCTTGTCAAAAAGGTAAAACAGTTTATAATTTTATAAATTGCGCCACTCATTGAAACATCCTGTTGACGTTCTTTGCTTCAACACCGTAGTAGATTGTTGTGACAGCAGAGGGCAGTGTTTTATTGCAGGTCCCATATATAACACGGTCAAACGGCTTCATCTCTCTCGTTTCACAAACAAAAAAACAAATATTCATCTCTCTAGAGCTATTAAAAATCTATAAACACAATCTCTAAAAGTAAACCTAAATTGCACAGCTGCAGGCGGTGGTACGGTGTGGCTGTGGCCCTATTTGTTTTTTAAGTTTCGGTTTTCATCGCCATACTTTCACTTTTAATATTATTAATATAACTAATAGTTTTGTTTTTCCTGTGACTTATGTGCAGTATGATAAATGATAGGAGCATAATAAATGCTCCCAATGCTTTGTTGGTCTTTTTTTTCTTTTTGTAAAGACGTTTTTAGGCATTTATATTTATTTATTTATTTTGCATCGTAAGACACTGTGACGTCATCGGCTACTCGAGCGTCGTTCGAGTTTTTTTATGTTAATGTCGAGGTTAAAAATTATGTACTCGTTCAACCCCTAGTCAGCGCTGGACGAGCTGTTGGGAGACTTTGAAGTAAGGATGGCAGCTAGATCTGTGAGGGACCAGGCCAGTGAAGAACTCAAGAGGTACAGAGAGCGTGACCCTTTGCCCCTGACAAAAAACCCACTACAGTGGTGGAAAGAGCAGCAGGACTTGCCACTGCTGTCATCTATGGCTAAAAGGTATCTCTGCATACCAGCCACCAGTGTGGCGTCTGAGAGAGTTTTCAGCACTGCAGGAGATATTGTTTCCACAAAACGCAGTCTACTCAAACATGAGCATGTGGATCAGCTGATTTTCCTTAAGAAAAATCTGCCGCAAAACAAAGATGAGGATGATTTTGATGAATAAAAATATATGTAACTAAGCACAAACATAAGGAAGTGAACTACTTCACTGTGTTTGATTGCAGATTTAACACCAGTACTACCCAGATGTGAGCCATTTGGCTTTTCTAACTATAGTTCCCATGGGAGTTAGGCCCTGTTTACACGGACACTGTGTGGGGGAAACGGAACTTTTGGGTATGTTAATTAGGTTGAAAGTTTTGCGTTGACATGGGCGAATTCTGTGGATACGACTCTCTCCCCCCCACCCCCCGTCCTCATGACTTTACTGTAGTTACCATGCTGGGCCATTAGATGGCGCTGTGATTTTTGGAACCTTCACTACTGCGCACGCGTGCTGCCTGGGGTAAACAGAGCAGACGAGGCAGCCTGTTTTCCTCTCTGGCTAAAAGTTCAGCTACTACAAGTTGTTGTCAACAAGTTAACAACAAGTTAAAGCTGGAATTTGGACAAGAGTCAACAGATTTGACACCAAGTGGGACCGCTTCATCTAACAAGCTGCCCACCAGTTGCTGACTGGACCGGAACCGCGTCAACATGTCTGACTTTAGTCCGTGAGAATCAGCTGATTTCCAGCAGCGCTACAAGGTAAACAATGTTCTTAATAATGTTTCCTTGTGTTTAGTTCGATCACAGAACAACCAACTGAGGTTTTATTTTTATTTTTTTCCTGCGAGGTCGAAGCTGTTCCACGAAGCGGACCGGCGGTTCGGATCTGGGTCCAGTGTCCACCAGGATGAAAACAACAGAGTCCAGTTCATTAAAGTTCGGTTAACGTGTTTTTAAAAGTGTTCAATTTAATTCTCAGTGTTTGTGACATGAGTTTGTGGTGTTGAATAAATAAATAAATTAAAAATCAACCTGGTGTCTTCATTTTCAGCAGCATGTTAGGCATGACGTAACGAGTCCAGATAGCTTCATTTAGCTCAGATAAATATATAGCACATTTAGTATGTTATAGTGCAGCGTGACACGTGAAATGTCCGACTGCCTCGTTAACAGACAACTGGATCCAGGCAGCTGGCTCTCTTCCAACACAGATGCAGGTAAGGTGTAGAATAATTAAATATGAGAATCAAAATATATTCCATCAGCTATAGTTCAGAAAGTGGTGCGTGTGTCCACTGTCCAGTCCACCGCCATTGTTAAAATGCCGGCTGTCTGCGCGTGCGTGCTGCGTGCATGTGTTCAAACAAAAGCTCCGTGGGAGATGTTTACATTATCAACGGGGGGTCAGCGAAAAAGTTCCACTTTGAGAGCAGGGTCAGAAAAGTATCGGAGTCAAAGAGGGGGGCCAGCAGCGTCGTGTAGGCGATAAGCAAAGTCGCAAAGAGAAAGTAGCGGTTACACTCAAAATATGCGCCGTGTAAACTGGCCCTTAGTCAAATGGCTCATTGAATTTGCATTTTTGCAGCCATTGGTATGTATATGAGGCCATTCTGTTGGTGTGGAGGAGGCCTTGGGGGCATATTTATATATCAAAGTCAGAGAGTCTTTATTGTCATTTGCACCGCATGTGGTACATGTGATGAAAACGAGAGTATGTACACAGGGTCGTGTATATATATATATATATATATATATATATATATATATATATATATTATATATATATTTATATATATATATAGTATATATATATA
>JBBPBX010003525.1:60744-77916 GCA_038048925.1 Garcialebias charrua
GGTTATTATCAGATCCACCCACCGGCGCATCCGGTGGGATTGTCGGTTTTAGAGGCCCTAAGGGACGGCGCGGTGGTGTTGGAGGGAGTAGTGCATCTGGCATGGGCGGGGGCGGTGGAGGAGGGAGTAGGTCATCAGGTATGGGAGGAGGCAGCGGAGGCGGTGAGTTCTCAAGGTGTTTACTCATGAGACCCAAACATTTTCTCTCTTCTTCAAAGAGTTTGTTCATTGCTGATGCACGCTCTATTTTACAACTATTCAGTTGGACTTTTAACCCATCATTTTCACGTTGTAACATCATGTGCTGTTCTTGTGATTTTCTATAATCTTCTTGCAGCCTTGTGTACCGTAGTGATAATGATTCCAGGGTGTCCGTGCATTTTTCCAGCGCGTCTCGTGCCTCCCCACAATCCGCCTGAAGCGACTTGTATTGATGGTAATACGTATCCTTCTCCACCACACATTTTTCCAAATCATCTTGTGATTGGTCAAAATCCCTTTTTAACACTCTGCATTCTTCGTAGAGACTACGCGTTTGTTCAGCGCTGCCAATACTCGACTGTGTTAAACTCTTTACCTCCTGCTGTAAAGCGGCAACCTCCATTTGTGCTGTTAAACATGATGTAGAGACAGCCCGGCGTACAGCAGTTTCAAAGTCTAGCTTGGCCTTTAACAGAAGGCTTAATTTAGCCAAACGTTTATCTCTGTCTGCTTTCTTTTCAGCCGTTGTGGTTCCAGCTGTTACAGTTTTTAATGCACTGTCCACATCTGCTTCCTCCATCAACTGTGTCTCTTCATGGTAGTTTGTGATGGGCCCTGTGAGTGAAAATAAGGCACATTCGATCCAATCTGCTTTGGTCGGGTCGTGGCCTTGAGGTGGCACAGGCTGCCCTGTATCAGAGGTGTCAGGGGTCTCACCCTCTGTGCCTGCCATCTTTTATCTGGATTTTCAGTGAAAATCAAAATAAAAGATGTTCTGTATTCGTTATTCTAAACTTTTCACTATTTGAAATAAACAGGAAAGTTTAAATGTGCACAGGACAACTGTGGAAGATGATGTGTCAGAGAAAGGAAGAGAAAGGAAAAATTTTTTAGTTATCTGGAGTGAAAACTGTACTTTTGTTTGTTATTTTAAATTCTTTGTATTTAAAATAAGCAAAAATGTTTGTCCGTACCTCTGTTATTCTAAATATTTTATTTAAAATAAACAGGAGCTATTGTTTGTGTACAGAACAAAATTAAAAGCTGGTAACTCACCATAAAATGCTGACTTTTTATGATGTTTTTTGTGAACGTGACTGTTCGTCACTCAAAGTGCACCAGGAAATGACGACACAAATAGGCGGGTCGACGCAGCGCGTCACCAGCTCTGCTGTGCTGAGCGAGGCGGAGCTCGCTACACAGATACGTGACGTCAACCAATCAATCACAGTGCTTGTAGTCCTTTTCCCAAGCAACCATGGTAAATGTAGTTTTCTAACCTTCGACCAATGAAGTACCGGAAATGACGACAAAGTGGGTTGGTCGCAACGGCGTGCGTTCCCACTACAGCGAATCAGCGTTCGCTACGAGTGATTGACAGCTCCCAGCTCTCGTTTCATCCAATCACAGCTCATAAACAAACGTGTACTTGGACACGTAGCTCTAACGTTAGCTCGCACAACAGACCACAACTTTATAGACTCTTAAAACAACTCAGACGCTACAAATTAACTTTCCAAAATTCTGAAACATGCGGCGAACACACCTAGACAGGCCAACTTAGTTACGCTCAGTAACACAGCACTGCAGCTGTTGAACAAACACGGACTCTCTCGGAGCGCGTCAAGTCGGTTCCGTCCACTTTAAAGGAGCAGAATTCGGGTTTCAGAACCACTATCCGACAACGTTCTAACATATATGCTGCTTCGACCTTCTTTAAAATGTAAAATACCACAACAGCAATCTTGTAGATGTTAAATTAGCTTTCAGGCTTTTGACTCGGCGGTCAACAAAGCTTTGTGCCGGAGTCTGTGCGTGAACTGGGCCGAACCAGGACCAGAACCACCACAGACCACGGCTGACAAAACTTCACCTGAATGCTTCCAACAGCGTCTAACAGAGTTGAAACAATAATAATCTCACAGCTTCAAATGATAAAAACATGCAGAATCTGCCTGCTTTGAACACTTCCAGCCAAAATCATTATCCTCAGAGTTTAAAACTTGGATCCACTTATGCAAACATGACGTTACAGTTCATGAGAAACCACAGAAATCAATAAACTTTCAGAACCACGTACGAAGGCCACCAGATGTAAGAATTATGAGGAGGTCAATATTAATACTGACCTCTTTATCCTTAATTAATCTACTTATTCAGATTGAATAGTAAATTCACGGATTCTGTTCTTTTTCAGTTTACCCAATATTTCTGTGATCTTTATGATGGATAAATACACAGAGCCATTAAGTGACAAAGACGTTAACTTAGTTTGATATGTCAAAGAGACACTATCATTTATTTAAAATAAATCAACTAAATTAACACCATTACACTTGATTGACATGATTTCACTTTCTTTCAAATTAATACGTCAGCAAACTTAAATTTAACACAACAGACATAAATATTGGATGTTAACATATTTAGTCTGTGGGCATTTCAGCTTAAAATAGTTTCCAGCTTAGATAGAGAGGGAAAGATTTAGGAGGAGAAATTTATGGAGGAAGAAAAGTTAAGAGTCAGGGAGTTATCTTGATGTGTTTTAACCAGAAACATGGCAGTTCTCCGGCCGATTAAAGCTACACGTTGGTACCCTTGGCAAAGCATTTGACGACTTGTTACCTCGTGAAGATGGTCAGTCTCCCTCGGTCCAGTTTGGTCAGTTCGTTTACCATTCTCAGCGTCTCCAGACGTGCGCCTTGACTCGAACCGAAAGTAACGGCAGCTCCTGGTGGTGTTTCCAAGATAAGACGTTCCTTAAAGGAATGTCAATAAAAGAGAGCTTTTCACGGCTTGAAATAGATTTATAACAGGCATGTTATAAATCTTTTAACTGAATGACGTGGTCATTAGCGTGTGACTAGACGATCATCAGTTCTTTGGAGAAGACCATGGTTTGAGGCTTACTCCAGCAGACTTTTAGAGAAAGTAAGATGTGAAGGTTTTAACTGAGACGTGACCCAGAAAATGTGTTCTTTCTGATTGGCCGAATGGCATCATAAGTTGATGTGAGGATGACATCAACATGTTGAAAGGGGGTCAAAAGATTAGTTTGTCAGAAAGATAAAGTGTTAGTTTCAGATGTCAGCATTTTATCATAAAACTGATTCCTTTGCTTTAACACTTTAACAAAATACTGTTGGTTTGATTAAAACAACGTCATTAAGCATCACATATGGGACCTATTAATGATAATAGCTTGATTATTAAATAGGACAAAAACAAAAGTCTTTGGGTGTCTAGATTGTCCTGAGCTCAAGCTAAAATGAATGAGATAAAGTGTTCCTTTTATCTTCACATGCAAGTTCGAGAGGAGAGGAGAAATCCTCCATGTACAACATTTTGAATTAAGCAGAGTATTTGATTTATCTGACATTAAAATGTACTGATGCTCTTACAAATAAAATTATTCATTTGATAACATTTGAATTAACAAAATTAAAAGAAGTCTCTGTGACCCGAGATTGCACCTTTGACACAGCAGTGAAACACAGTTTAACTCTCACAGAATAACACAGCTTAAAAGCACACATCATGAAAATGACAAAAGTTATTCTTTTGATCACATCAGCCTAAAATCAAAGATAGAAATAGTCTCTTATTGGTGACTATGTTATCAGATTATAGCTAAATGAATAATTTTGTAGTAAATGTCTTGCTTTACTGAGAGGTCAGTAAAGGTCATCACTGGACAGTTCAAAAACCTTAATTTGACCCTGGGTAGGTCCACTACATATATATATATATATATATATATATATATATATAAATATATATAGTATATATATTGTTGTGAAATGAAAATATATGTATCTTTGTGTTTTCTTTTATTATGAAGGAGTCTTCACACGGCGTTCAAAATGATCAAATTTCTCTCATAGAATGGTAAGGGTTTCCTGAGAGGAGACAGAATAGTGAGCATGTGCTCATGTGAGGCTTTGGGACTTAAGGAATGCTTGAAAGTGGATCTTTTCTTGTCTCTGAGAGGTTTATGGCAGTGCCTTTTGTCAGTTTTATGACTTCACAGATTTTATGACTGGAAAGGAGACACTGGTCTCTTTGTTCTGGGTGTAAGCCACACTTCCCCCATCAGCCTCATGTGAAGAAAGGTGTCCAGCTCTGAAAACTGTGTTCACTTGAAGGCGCAGAGAACATGGTTGCATAAAACGTAGTAAAACAATTAATACCTTGATCATAAAGCACTTGTGCATTAATTATATAATAGTTGTGAAGTAGTTTTCAATCAGATTAAAAGTAGAACTGTGTAAAGTCAGCCTGTATAAATAAAGGTTGAATGAATGAATATTATCCTTCACTCTTTTACCAAAAAAGAGTTCAGCCAGCTGAAAAAACAAATGGTATTTCCTCTATCAGTTAAGGGGGAGGGAAAATGCCCCACCAGAGAGAGACAAAGAGGGTCTCTGTGATTGGTGGAAGGCAGGAAATATCCTGCAGGAGTATATAAACTTGGGTATCCTCCTCGAGGGAGGAACGCAGAAAGGCCCCGGGGTGAAGAGACTTGGATTCAGACTAATCAGGTTGTATGAGGTCTTCCTTGAAACACATAAAATGTCTTTTCTTCCACCCATTCTCCCCCCACTGTCTCCTTGGCTCTCTTTTGAACAAATGTAATGACTTTTAAGAATAGCATAAATGTATTCTGTGACTTTTAACTTATGATCAATTAAACTGGTTTGGAACTTTAAATGAGCGTCTGTCGTGTGTAAGTGTATCTCTCCTTCCTGTTCCAAAGTGAACCAAAAAACGAATTCTGGGACGGATAAGTTTCATACGTCAACAATTGGAGGTTCCTACCGAGTTGGTTGCACGCGCGGACAGGAAAGGATGAGCGAGAGTCCAGAGCACTGATCAGTGACCGGTCACTCCAACAAAAAAAGGTAAGCAGATTCCTGTTTAAACGAAATCTGTGATTGGAAATATTATAGGCAAATTTTACTCAGTGTTTGGACTCCATTAAAAGTAGAATTGTAAGTTTCCAGCCAAGACTCCAGATCCCAGAGTAAAAACACGCAATGGTCGAGCCAACCAAATGCCGACGGGCGTTTGGAACAGAGGGGTCGGGGTTTTAGAATAAATAAATAATTTATTCGCCGCTGACCCTGTAACTCTGAGACCGAGTTCACTGTTAATCTCGTTAGGGTTTGTGGCTAACTATAAAAACAGTATCAATTAAATCCACTTATAATTTGACTTTTGATTAAGTGGAGGCGGGATCTGGTGCGGTGATGTATTTGTATATTACCATGCGTAAATACGTTATAATACATTAGGAATGAAGGTATTGAAAATTAAACCCACAAACAAATAAAATAAATAAAGTGTGGGACTGAGTGAAAAAAAAATTGAGGAAAACGCGCTGACTTTCGCTGATAAAATAATCTGATAAGAGTTCCTGGACCAGATAAAAATAGAATAGAATTAGTCACAGAATACTAAATCCTTTTTTATGCTCTAAAATAATGGTTTCCTGCCATGTCACGTCAGCTTGCCTGTCTCACCTGGGTGGCTTGTCTCTGCTCTCCAAACTGCACGTGGCTCTCTTTGTCTTTCTCTCTTTGCAGCGCTGTGCTGCTCTGGACCAGTGGCGGAGCTAGACTTTTATTGCTGGGGGGGCCGAGAGGGGGCCAAAGCTATAAGTGGTCCACTTACTACAGCACAGTGGGAAAAATGGTTTTATCCCAATTTTTTTGGGGGGGATTTGTAGACGCTATGAAATTTTGAAACAACATATTTTTCCCTTAAAATGATACAGGCTCTCAGTTTAAATTTTTGATCTGTGATCTAAATATTTTTAAGTTTAGAAACCAAGTGGTTTTCTAAACAGCTTTAGTGTTTGACTTTGTCCACACTCATAAAATACACAATGAAGTACCCAAAGAAAAAAAAATATATATATATAACAATAAAAAAAAAAATATATATATATATACCGGTAAACTTAAATGGTACATATCGCCCCTTGCTGCTTTGAGCATGTAACAGTCACAAGACCACATTGAAATAAGAAATATAAAATATGATAAAAATACATTTCTGTGTTTATTTTATTTCTATCCAAGACACTATGATAAGAATGACTATATATTTAATATAGGTGGATAGAGTACAGTATCTCTGTTTACAATTCTGGTTGGTGGTGTGCCTCGTGATTTTTTCAGTGAAAACACAGTGTGCCTTGGCTCCAAAAAGGTTGAAAAACACTGGTCTAATGAAAATAAACAGTTTAAGTTAATTAGAATGATTTAAAAAAATAAAAATAAATAAATAGCTAAGCAAGAGCATAGTTTTGCTAAATTAGGCTGAAAAGTTGGATTAAAAATGTAGAATTAGCTGAAAAAGCTGAAACAGGCTATATACAGAAATTATTAAGTAAAATACCTTGATATCACAATATTTTTTGCCTCAATAAAAGCACGGTCCTACTTGTTATTTATTTAATTGTTCACATACATAACTTTAAAAAATAGGAGTTAAAACTGCATATTTCTTGGTGCATTTGTGTGTACAACTGGACCAGTGCTCTGTTTTTATTTTTTATTTATTTTATAGACGTTTTAATAAGATATAACACCGCTGCGACTGTTGCTCGCTGCTCTCAGAGCCTCTCAGCTTGTGCGCAGAGAGGAGCATGAGCTGCGCGGCTTCTCTCGTCTTCTCCCGTTCTGCGGTGACCCCTGGAGTTCTGGTCGTTGACTCAGGGCTCGGTTCTGTCCAGCCTTGTTGCGGGGCACGCGTGCTCAGAGCTACCTTTCTGAACTCCCGACCCACGGGGAGAGAAAAAGAGAGGGGCAGATCTTCCCGGAGCTTTTGCTAAAAATCTGCTATAAATCATGAAATAACCCATTTAGAGTTATTTCTCTACAATATAAATAAACGCTCCTGTATTATTTTTAAATAAACAAATAAATAATGGCGAGGCAATTTGAAAACATGGTGAGTCATGGACTTTAAAGAATTCAAAAATGGAAGGAGGAAAATAATGATTACTGTATTTTTAGCCTGTATGACATATTTATGGATTGCTTTTCTTCTTAAACTTGTCACAACAAGCTATCTGAAGATTAAATATGAAACAAAACATTGAGGCGCTGAAGTTAGAACAGTTTTATTTAGATACAGCAGTTAATAGAGTAATAAACGAATTCTCCACCTCTTCAGGAGTTGGTGCTGGGTTCCTGAAACACAAAAATAAACGTTACATTAAAACGGTTTACACTTCTCCATTTTAACAGGACTAGATCATTTTCTACAGCGTGAATGTGGGTGAAATGAAAAAATAGAACTTCAGCTCTGAACGAGGGTCTGGTTTTAACCAGGCTAGAAGGCCTCAGGATTGTACGGTTTTTTGAATAAACAAATAAAATATTTGCGGACAGTTCGAGACAAATTAAATAGGGCCGAATGAACCGTCACAGCTGGAAGGATTGATCAAAAAAGATTATGACATTCTATCTCAATAATTTTAGGTTATAACACTTACACAAACGGAAAAGTGAAAAAATTGCAGTGAAACTCCCGTTAGCATAGCATATGCCTAACAGCGGACATTTTAAAACTTTGTAACGGTAGACAGCTCACATCGGATTCGCTAACAAAGCGTACAGTGGCGCGTCGTGTAGATAAACAATATCGACTTTAAATAATCCAAATTTAGTTTTTGTAGACGAACTTAGCAGCTAACAGCAAAGCTAACGAGCCATAGGTCCGACGTGGTTTACGAGATGTAGTCTTATAATTTGTGTATAAGCTGTGAGGATATAGAACCGAACGCATCATACTTGTATTTCCCAATATAAGAAGCAGAGAAAGTGGATTACCAATTTGGAAGACGTACTTTTGTGAATAGATCCAGTGAATGTCCACGTCGTCTTGTGAGCGTCGACCCGAAGAGCAGGGTTGCCAGATCGCTAGACAAAAGAAGCGATCAGCTCCTTCAAAACAAGCACAACTAAGCGACTCAATGTCCACGAGAAGCGAAAATAAAAACCCGCCACAAGCGGCTGATCAAATTTGAAAGCGGCTCCAGGGAAAACAAGCCCAATGCCGCTGGAAATAAGCGGATTTGGCAACTATGGGCAAAAGACACAGTTGTTTCGTGTATAGCCTGAGCAGGGTTGCCAGGTGAGAAATGTAGGATTATCGTACACCCATTATAAACAAAATAATAAGTACTGTACTGTAGCGTCTAACAGGCACTCACAGCTTTGTGGCGTCAGTACTGGGGGAACCATAGACATTAATACGCATTATTGTCTGGTGGTAATTAATGAGCTCAACAGAAAGTCTTCTGTCACATTTAGAAAAGCACGATTAGCTGGAATTCCAAGACGCCTTCAGGGTTCATGAAAAACTCCGACAGACAGTTGCGACAGGCTGATGAAAACCGATCACAACTACACGTTTACAGAATGGCGAAATTATTGTATTTTTGGCCTTTGTCGGGATTATTGATCGTACAGAGGGCAAAATTATCGTACAAATACGAAAATTATCGTACAGCTGGCAACATTGAGCCTGAGTATAATGGAGACCCCTGATGGACGAAAAAAGGTACTGCAGACAGGAGCATAATAATTTCTAGAAAAAACCAAAAACAGGTCGGAGTCACTTTATTTTTTAATTTAGTCATCCAGTTGGGTTATTCGTTCTGAAACATTTAATAAAAGTAAAGGGATGCAGGTACAGAGTTTAATAACTGTTTGGAGTCAGATGAATAAAAGAAGAGGACAGATTGGGGTTTGAAGAATAAATAATAATAATAATAATAGTAATGAATTCAATTTATAACGCACTTTTCATTAATGGAAATCTCAAAGTGCTAAGGAGGGAGTAGCCCTCACAGACAGGTCTTAAATGAATACATATTTATAGATGTGGAAAATGGATTTAAAATTCATTCATTTCTAAATTTTGATGCACTTTTAACATGCAGGAAAGGGTTTTAACAGAACTGTTTTTTTGTATGTCCAGAAGCTCAGATTTAGCTTTTTTAGATTTCTCTACATGGATTATGGAGCATGCATCAGGGTATTTAACAAAACAGTTTGTTGAATAAATGTTTTAAAACGTGCAATCACTGATCATTTCTTTAATATGTAATGCACTTAAATGTTAAACTGAGTACAAATGTAAAAGGACAATTAATTTAATGTTAATATTTTTATAATTTCTTTATTCTTTGCACTAATATAAAGACAAAAGTGGACTTTTGGAATGAGTATTCTGGTCTGACCCCCTTGAGATCAGATTAAGCTGTATGCGGCCCCTAGATCAAAATGAGTTTGACACCCCTGGATTAATAGTTATATACCTGGAACAACAGGCCAAAATGAAAGAGCCCATATTTTTACTTTGAATAAATGAGCCACTGAGCTTAATAATTTCAAATTGACAATTTAGGAGGGCATGAAAATATACACGATACATAAATAAATCCAACAAGAAGGCAGGTCTTAGGAGGCTCAAGGAATTTGCTAATTATCATAGACTGTATACTAGCAAGGGGGTCTTAGAAGACCGTAAATTATATTTTCTAAAATAAAAGTAGGCTACAGTATTTTTTGATTTCAGGGTTAAATTGATTATTTCACTTTTAGGTAAACTAATGTTTTGGATCTGTTGTGCAGATCAGATTAAAAGATGCCTCCGTCGAAGGTTCCATAATAAAGATTGTTAACAGAAAATTAATTTGATCCCGGTCTGTTAATGATTTTTTTTTAATTTTTAGTTTTTCAATTTTTTAAATAGCCTCATTGAACAGTGTTGATGGAACAAGAGTGAGTCTTGTGAATCCCACCTCATCTTTACAGAACACATAATGGTAAATATGCATTAAGATAGGCCTCTGTCAAAACACATGCAGCATCTGACTTTTGAATCTCGGCTACTGTGGTTATTGATCAGATCGGATCAGATTTAATATGAAGGTGTGTCCAGAAACTGAAGAACAAACTCATATGCAACCTTGCTCAAAGAACTTTGAGGGGCATACGCAAGGAACGACTGAAAACAACAAAGGCACCGAAAGAACAAAAGACTGTCCACAAAAACTTTCAGCCGAGCAGAGGCAAAGACTTTCTCAAAGAACTGTCGAAACATGGTCATCAGACACAAATGGCCAGGATATACGGTCCGGATTTGGGGGTCCGGACGAGAATCAGAACCCAGTGAACGTCTCACTGGGGGCTGGAACAAGAGAAAGCTGAACACGTTCTCCAAACAGACAAGAGAACAAATGGTCCTGAAGTCACTCATACCAGCAAAGGCCACACCCCATATTGATCTGTGAGGATCTGTCGTTGATCTTAGTGGCCGGGATCAAAACTACAGCTGCTATGATAAATTTTTAATGAAACACATAGGCACATTAGGGCCTGCTAGCGCGGGCCTCATGATTCTCAGTTATACTATGCTCAGGTGGATCTGACGACTTGCTTTTTCTGGTTCTTGTAACTGTGGTGAAGCTGAAGGGGAGCAAGGGAAATGATCCTAGCTCCTGGCCCCAAAACGAGTTAACTTTTATATTTTTGTTTTTGCAGCTATCCTTGGCGGAGTGCATGTTGGGAATCTGATGTGTCACAAGGGGTACATTTTGGTAAATGATTATAATTTTAAAGAAAATGAGATGATATCGTAGATTATAGTTAGCTATATGGTTGTGAAAACCAAATTAGAGGTGGCAATAGGCAGAGGTTTAGGAAACATCTGACACTAGTGCTAAGGTTAAAGGATGGTAAATTTAGACACAATTTCCAATTTATTAACCAAATAACTTTGGCATAATTGAAACAAGGTAGAGTTTTGTTTCAAAAGGGGGTTAAGAGGTTGACAGATGTTTCTAAAAATAGAAAGGTTGAAATTGGTCCCTAGAAATAACTAGATTGTAAATGTTTCCTAGAAACAACTAGGCCGAAAATGTTCCTAGAAATAACTAATTAACTAAAAGATGGTAAATACATTTTAGTATACAAAGAATAATAAGGATAACTGATAAATTGGCGTTATAAACAAAGTTCACTTGCGTTGATATTGAGGCGGCATCAGTCTTGAACGTTTTTTAATCATGGCATGGAGGAAGGAGTATTGATGCAAGCATATTTCAAATGAGCAATTAACAACACTGTTTTTTCCCCTCTGTGAAATGTGTGTGAAGCAGGAGGGGGACGCCCCTTGGAAATGATTCCTGCCTGCAGGCTCGAACCATTCAAACCTGAAGTGGACCTGATCAGAGGATGTTTAGAAATATGATGGTTCTGTAAAATTATAGCAATTGACTTGACTAGACGACATGTGACTTATTGACTCAGGAAAAAGGTGTACAATGTTTTGTGAATTATGCTCTGCCGCCGCTTGCTATGTTATTTTTTAATTATGCTCTGCCGCCGCTTGTGATGTTATTGTTATGTGTGTAATTTCTGCTATAAGCTGAGCGAAAAGGTACAGTATTTTTTGTAAGTATGAACCGCCTTAAAACTACTCATAATTAACCCTAATGAAGATTAAGCCTCTTCCAAACCAACTAACATGCATGATTCATTCTTTGTACTACAGATTTATAATTGATTGGGTGTTGTTTGCTGTGGCACATTCTGTTTGTGATAGGTGGTTCCTGGAAATGCTCCAGCTGAGGGAGTTTTCTCAACGGAGTCCCGGGGAGGCAAGACCAGAACAGCCCTGGTCAGGAAGGACCCGTGGGGGGTCGCTGAACGCACACCACAGGCAGTGCGTGTCAATGCCAGGGGATCCACACGGTTCAGTGTGCTCCAGCCCGTGAACCAGGAAGGAGCTAAAGGATTGGGCTGGACAACAAGAGGAGCTCGCATTCGAACTCTCATGCCTTGATAGACCCAAAGTAGTTGAATAAAGTTGCGTGCAATGCCGGGGGTCTGCCCTGAGCAACGCCAAGGGAATGCCCCTGAGGAGACAACTGCCTGATGCGGAGGAGGAACTTGGGAACTTAAGGTTCATAATTCTGCAATATCCTAAGCACTTACTATTATTATTGTTCATAGTTTGCATATATTTCCTTATATTCTACAATTTGCATATTAACAAATTGAGTCAAAATGTGGTGGCCAGACAAGAGGGCATAACTTGGAGGATTTTGAAAAAACTGATTGAATATTGTGTATATATGCATTAAACTACATTGTGTGTTGTGTGATTTTATTTCTTTTGTGATGGACCTCAGCAGAATGAGGTCCAAAGGGGGATTGTTGTGAAATGAAAATATATGTATCTTTGTGTTTTCTTTTATTATGAAGGAGTCTTCACACGGCGTTCAAAATGATCAAATTTCTCTCATAGAATGGTAAGGGTTTCCTGAGAGGAGACAGAATAGTGAGCATGTGCTCATGTGAGGCTTTGGGACTTAAGGAATGCTTGAAAGTGGATCTTTTCTTGTCTCTGAGAGGTTTATGGCAGTGCCTTTTGTCAGTTTTATGACTTCACATATTTTATGACTGGCAAGGAGACACTGGTCTCTTTGTTCTGGGTGTAAGCCACACTTCCCCCATCAGCTTCATGTGAAGAAAGGTGTCCAGCTCTGAAAACTGTGTTCACTTGAAGGCGCAGAGAACATGGTTGCATAAAACGTAGTAAAACAATTAATACCTTGATCATAAAGCACTTGTGCATTAATTATATAATAGTTGTGAAGTAGTTTTCAATCAGATTAAAAGTAGAACTGTGTAAAGTCAGCCTGTATAAATAAAGGTTGAATGAATGAATATTATCCTTCACTCTTTTACCAAAAAAGAGTTCAGCCAGCTGAAAAAACAAATGGTATTTCCTCTATCAGTTAAGGGGGGGGGAAATACCCCACCAGAGAGACAAAGAGGGTCTCTGTGATTGGTGGAAGGCAGGAAATATCCTGCAGGAGTATATAAACTTGGGTATCCTCCTCCAGGGGGAGAACAGAGAAGTAGCCCACGGATCAGGTTGTATCTCCTCTCCCCCTCCTCTCTCCCTGTCTCTCTCTCCCCCTCCTCCCTTCTTTTGTCTCTCTATCTCTCTCTCTCACTGTCCACGTCTTTTAAAACAAATGTAATGGCTTTTAGAAAATAGAACAAATGTATTCTGTGACTTTTAACTTATGATTAATTAAACTGGTTTGGAACTTTAAGTGAGCGTCTGTCGTGTGTAAGTGTATCTCTCCTTCCTGTTCCAAAGTGAACCAAAAAACGAATTCTGGGACGGATAGTTTCATTACGTCAACACCAGTAAAAATAAATTACTCCAGTAGTAATTCGGTTGCTCCGGTAAAAAAAATATTTACTCCGGTAGTAATTTGGTTGCTCCAGTAAAAAAAAATTTACTCCGGTAGTAATTCGGTTGCTCCAGTAAAAAAATTATTTACTCCTGTAGTAACTCTGTTGCTCCGGTATTAAAAAAAATTACTCTGGTAGTAATTCGGTTGCTCCGGTAAAAAAATTATTTACTCCAGTAGTAATTCGGTTGCTCCAGTAAAAAAATTATTTACTCCGGTAGTAATTTGTTTGTTCCGGTAAAAAAATTATTTACTCCGGTAGTAATTCGGTTGCTCCGGTAAAAAAAATATTTACTCCGGTAGTAATTCGGTTGAATAGCTAGCAATGTGAAAACCAAAGAACAACATGTAGACAGCTTAACAATGAGTTTTCATACAGCACAATAATCGTGTGGAAACATTTTCAACTACAATTTTTTTTTAGATCACTTACCTAATCCACTTACCAATGATGTCCTCTTGGCTGCTGACACTGGCTCTCCCTCCATCCTTGTCCTCCTTGACCTTACTGCAGCCTTCGACACTGTGGACCATAGTATCCTCCTCCACCGTCTTCATGTGGAGGTCGGTCTCTGCGACACCGTCCTGGACTGGTTCAAATCTTTCCTCTCCAATAGGCTGGAATGTGTTAGTCTTGGCAACGCCACGTCCCAGACAGTCTGTGTCTCCTGTGGTGTCCCTCAGGGGTCGGTTCTGGGGCCCCTGCTGTTTTCCCTTTACATGCTGCCTTTAGGTCAAATTATTAATCAGTTCAACATTTCTTTTCACTGTTATGCCGACGATACACAGCTTTACATCAGGACTGGAGCATCCTCATCTTCCACCTTGTCATCTCCATCTTCACTCACTGCCCTCTCTGCCTGCCTGGAGGCAATTAGGGCATGGATGAATCAGAACTTTCTTCAATTAAACTGCTCCAAGACTGAGGCCATACTGATTGGCACCCCTCACCAGGTACAAACATCTCCTATAACAACACTTTCCTTTTCTGGACAAGACATCCCCCTCTCCACCTCTGTTACTAATCTTGGAATAAAAATGGACTCCAATCTTACATTTGAAAATCACATTAAGCTTCTGTTTAAAACTTGCTTCTTCCATCTTCGAAACATCTCCAGACTTCGCCCATCCCTAACTTTTTCCGATGCTGAGAAGCTCGTCCATGCTTTTGTCTCCTCCAGGCTCGACTACTGCAACTCCCTGTTTATTGGAATCCCTGGCAAAAACCTTCAGAAACTTCAATATATTCAAAACAGTGCAGCAAGGATCTTGTTGAGAGTTCGTAAATTTGAACATATTACGCCCATTCTCCATAACCTTCATTGGCTTCCTGTCGCCTACAGAATTCAGTACAAAACTGCTCTCATTACACATCAATGCTTACATGGAGCTTCACCAGATTATCTGAAGGATATTCTTATTCCATACTCATCCACCCGGTCGCTGCGGTCACAGAACAGTAATCTCCTTCACATTCCGAGAACCAAATTAAGGACCATGGGAGACCGGGCTTTCAGTGTGGCTGCCCCCCGCCTGTGGAACTCTCTTCCTGACTGTCTGAGAGCCCCACAGTCTGTGGTTGACTTTAAGAGCGGCTTGAAGACCTTTCTTTTCAACCGAGCATACTCTACCTCCTCATGATTCTACTTTTGATCTTAGTTGATACTGTTATTGATTTTACTTGTTTTATTACTTGTTTTATTGACATTTAATTCTGTTGCACTTTGTAGCACTTTGAGATTTTCATTAATGAAAAGTGCGTTATAAATTGAATTCATTATTATTATTATTATTATTATTATTATTATTAGTTTCAAAATAAAGCTGCATGTTTTGACTCATAAGTAAAATTTAAAATTAATAATCCAAACTGCATTTTCATTTTCTTCTTCAAGACTGCTCAATTTGTAAATTAATTAAAATGATAAATAAAATAACGTTTAGCATTTAATTTTCAAAATATATCCTAGTAAAAAGTGACCAAAATTCATTTTGAAAGGTCAAATTTGAAAATTAAAATGAATTAAGAGAAATTATTTTTCATTTCAAAGTCAACCTGCATGTTTTGACTCATAAAAAATAAATCATTTTCATTTTCTACTTCAAGACTGCTCATTGTGTAAATTAATTAAAATGATAAATAAAATAACGTTTAACATATAATTTTCAAAACATGTCCCAGTAAAAAGTGACCAAAAATCATTTGAAATGTCAAATTTGAAAATTAAAATGAATTAGCAGAAATGCTTTTTCATTTCAAAGTCAAGCTGCATTTTTTGACTCATAAATAAAATTAAAAATAAATAATTTTCATTTTCTTCTTCAAGACTGCTCAACAGCAACAGTAGATTTTCCTTGGACAATCAACAACAGACAATCACAAGATAGGCATACAGATTTTTTAAACAAGTTAAAACAAATCTAAAAAAGCTAAGTCTGGTCCTCTGGACATTCATGGTTTTTTTTTTTTTTGCTTTTTTTTTTTTTTTTGAATGTCCAGAGGACCTTTTCTCCGCAGGGTGGCTGGACTCTCCCTTAGAGATAGGGTGAGAAGCTCAGTCATCCGGGAGGGACTCGGAGTAGAGCCGCTGCTTCTCCACATCGAGAGGAGCCAGTTGAGGTGGCTCGGGCATCTGGTTAGGATGCCTCCTGGACGCCTCCCTGGTGAGGTGTTCCGGGCACGTCCCACCGGGAGGAGACCCAGAGGAAGACCCAGGACGCGCTGGAGGGACTATGTTTCTCGGCTGGCCTGGGAACGCCTTGGGATTCCCCCGGAGGAGCTGCTCCAAGTGGCTGGGGAGAGGGAAGTCTGGGCCTCCCTACTTAGGCTGCTACCCCCGCGACCCGACCCCGGATAAGCGGAAGAAGATGGATGGATGGATGGATGGATGGATGGATGTCCAGAGGACCAGACTTAGCTTTTTTTAGATTTTTCTACCTGGATTATTGAGCATGCATCAGGGTAAGTTAAAACAATGATGTCAAAGTAGCAAAACAGACAGATTATAGGGCAGAGAAAATAAATCAAAAACAGGAACATGTCTGCATTGGTTTTTGCCAGGATTCCAACAGATTCTTAAAGCCATTTAGAGAGGTCATGGTCGAGATTTTCACCTCTCTAAATGGCTTTAAAATCTAGTGCATCATACTAGATGCATACAGGGCAGCTGTGGCTGAATGGTTTGAGCAGTCGTCAATGGGAAAGTTGTGGGTTTGATTCCACCAGCAGTCACATGTTGAAGTGTGACTAGGCAAGACACCAAACCCCTCATTGCATCTGATGTGTGTCCCATCGCTGTATGAATGTGATCCAAAAGCACTGATTAGTCTCGTTCAAATGATTTGTTAGGTTTGTAGAGATCTAGTGAGTGCTGTATGAATGTGGGTATTCAGGGTAAGTGAGGGCACAGATTGTAGTGTAAAGTGCCCAGAGAGTCTTGATTAGATAGAAAGGCGCTATATAAGTACAGTCTTACTGTTTGAAACGTTTGACATGTGTCATCAACTTGAATGGAGACTACATTTCTTATCTGAATTCAGTAATGTACACATAAAGTCAGAGTGAAAGCCACAAGGTTTTAAAAAAAAACTGTCTGAAGCTGTACTTGAGGGACTTGATGAGTCCATTACCATGGCAGAGGTCACCCAGGTAGTCAAAAAGATCTTTGGTGGCAGGGCGC
>JBBPBX010003526.1:0-14946 GCA_038048925.1 Garcialebias charrua
CAGTCAGTGAGTCAGTTAGTGAATCAGTCAGTGAGTCAGTCAGTCAGTCAGTGAGTCAGTTAGTGAATCAGTCAGTGAGTGAGTTAGTGAATCAGTCAGTGAGTGAGTTAGTGAATCAGTCAGTGAGTGAGTCAGTCAGTCAGTGAGTCAGTTAGTGAATCAGTCAGTGTGTCAGTCAGTCAGTCAGTGAGTCAGTCAGTTAGTCAGTCAGTGAGTCAGTCAGTCAGTCAGTGAGTCAGTTAGTGAATCAGTCAGTCAGTGAGTCAGTCAGTGAGTCAGTCAGTGAGTCAGTCAGTGAGTCAGTGAGTCAGTCAGTGAATCAGTCAGTGAGTCAGTCAGTCAGTCAGTGAGTGAGTCAGTCAGTGAGTCAGTCAGGAGGACGTGACAAACAGTTGTCACTTTGAGATTTTTATTAATGAAAAGTGTGGTATAAATTGAATTTATTATTATTATTAGTTGTTTGAAATATTTTGTGTGTGTTGTTTCAGGGTCGTAACCTGGCGGACCTGAGGAGAAGCATGCCTCGTGGAACATTCAGCATCAGCACCACCCTGCGTCTCGGGCGCCAGATCCTAGAAGCCATAGACAGCATCCACTGTGTGGGCTTCCTGCATCGTGACATCAAACCGGTGCGACACCAGGAACTGGTTGCATGTTGGCTCTGTACGCTGTCTAAGACCTGGGCACTGGGAAATGGTTGTGTTGCTTTGTCTGCGAGTAGCTTCATGGTCCTGGCAGTTTTTCATTTTCATTTATATTAACTGTTGAAATTTAATTAAATTCAGTTTTTAGTATTTTCCTGACTTCTTACAGTAAGTTGTCTTGGATGTTGTGGAAAATGTAGATAAAACAAAACTGAATAGATGAAGCGGAACAATATAATCTACGTATAGTCAGCGTGTGGAAGAGCATTTCAGAGAGGCTGAATGTCTCAGCCAGTAAAGATGGGCAGAGGTTCCACAGCCTGCCAGCAACTACTGGTACATCTAAAAAGTGAGGAACAATTTCAGAAGCATAGTCAACGTAACATCCCATCATCAGCACTTCATCTGATCATCAAATGATTTAAAGAATCTAGAGAAATCTCTAAACTCAAAGGACAAGGCTGAATGTCAGTACTGGATACAGGTGATGCTTGAGCCCTCACTACATAAGCTCACAAATACTTCTTCAAATTATTCATTTATTTAATATAAATATAAAAAATGAAAGGTAGCAGAAGGAAGAAAAAAAATCTTATTATATCTGCCCCTTTATTCAAACAATCAGTTCAAACAATAATAATCTTTCAGTAACAGAACAAAATGAATAACTCTTTCTAATTTTCTAACTCTAATGCAATACACATTAAACTACTTCATATATATTTTTTAACAATTCAGTTTTGATCATTTTCTTAAATGTAAACATTGACTTGGCATTTTTAACTACATTCTCCAAGCCATTCCATAATCTAATTCCCTGGATTGAGGTAGAACGTCCCTTCAAACTAGTTCTGAATTGTGGTTTTACAAACATCTCTGTCCCCTTAAGATTATAACAACTTTGTCTTTTAACAAAGTGCATTTGGATATTTAAAGGTAATGCATTATTTTGAGCTCTATACATAACTGATAAAATATTATAGTCTACCAAATCATGGAACTTCAATAACTTTAGTTGATAAAATAATGTACTTGATGGATGACGGTAATGCTTTCTAGTGATAATTCTTACAGCTCTTTTCTGTAATACAAAAATAGGCTTTGTGATTGTTTTACACGCATTCCCCCAAACATCAATACAATAGATTAAGTGTGGAACAATGATTGTGTTATACAACAAATACAGAGCTTTATCATTCAATAGGTCTCTGACTTTGTACAGTACTGCAATCGATTTAGCTATTTTTATTCTTACAGAATTTATGTGTTGTTTCCATGTCAGTTTGTCATCAATGATAACACCCAAAAACTTCACCTCACTCACTCTACAAATCTCAACACCCTCAATTTTGAGTGGAACATCAACAGTTTTCTTTTTATTACTGAATATCATGTAATTAGTTTTTTCTAGATTTAATGATAATTTATTTATTTTAAACCAAGTTTGTATCTTGACAAATTCTGTCTTTATCAATTCCAACATTTGTTCTATATCTTCACCTAAACAGAAAAATGTGGTATCATCAGCAAAAAGTACACATTTAAGGAGTCCTGACACATTTACCAAGTCATTCACATATAAAATAAATAGCTTTGGTCCAAGTACAGAGCCTTGGGGAACTCCACATGTGATATTACAGAGGTCAGATCTTACATCATTTATTTGTACAAATTGTTTCCTATCTTTCAAGTAGCTAGATACCCACTGTAATGCTGGTCCTCTAATACCATATTTGTTCAGTTTTTCAAGGAGAATGGTGTGATCAATAGTATCAAATGCTTTTTTTAAATCAACAAAAATACTGATACAATATTGTTTTTGATCGACAGCAGTAGTTATTTGTTCCATTAATTCCATGAGAGCCATTGATGTAGAGTTTTTTTTATCTAAACCCATACTGACTGTTGCTTAGAATATTTTGTTTATCTATAAATTGATCTAGTCTGTTTACAAATAGTTTTTCAAGAATTTTTGAAAACTGTGGTAACAAGGATATAGGTCTATAATTGTTGAATACACATTTATCACCATTTTTAAAAAGAGGAACGACCTTAGCTACTTTCATATTATCTGGAAATATTCCTGTTGAAAATGATAAATTAGGGGTGTGGTCGTGAGATGGAGTGAGTCGCACTTGCCAGTGCTCCGGGTAAAATTTATTTTTTAGTACCACCAAGCCCTTTATATGTAATATTTTTTTCCTACCATCACGCACACAACTTCCATCAAGCATCTCTTTTGAAGATTTTGGATTAAAAAATGTCTCAAAAGTCGACAAGATCGAAGAAGGACGCCGAGAAGGATGACGCTGGCCTAACCCTCGAGGCAATTACCTCGCTGCTGGAGGAGCACCGCGCTGCGCTGTCAGCTGAGTTTAAACAAACTTTTCACCAGCTGGATATCAAATTGGACCAAACTCGGCTCGCGGTGGAGGAACACGGCCAGCGTGTGTCATCACTGGAACTTGTCACTAACGACCTGAGCCAGCGCATGTCGGAGGTGGAAAACACCTGCTCAACTCTGCAGGAGGAAAACGCCAGACTAAGATCTAAACTGGCGGATTTAGAAAATCGAAGCAGACGGCAGAATATTCGTGTGCTGGGTTTACCGGAATCTATTGAAAGCGGACGTCCCACAGACTTCTTTTCCAACCTGCTGTGCGACATCTACGGGCGTGACACGCTTCCTTCTCCACCCGAACTGGACCGGGCCCATCGAACCCTCGCTCCGAAACCCGCCTCGGACCAGCGGCCGCGCCCGGTTATCCTGCGAGTGCACCGGGTCCAGGTGAAGGAGCTCATGATCCGGGAGGCTCGACGCAGAGGCAGGCTTGAATACCAGGGGAAACCGGTGCGGATCGTGGAAGACTACAGCCCAGAAGTCCTCAACCAGCGAGTGGAATATAAGGACGTGATGTCCGCACTGTATTCTCTGGGTCTAAAACCTGCTCTGCTTTTTCCTGCTCGACTTCGCGTGACTTTACCTGATGGACACAGAAAGTGGCTGGGCTCTGTGGAGGAGGCGCAGAAGTTCAGTGACACCTTTCAAGCTTCACAGCGCAAGTAATATTTAAACTTTTCTTCTAACTGATGAACAATGCGCTGTTCCCGCACTGGCTTTGATTATTACACTAAACTTTTCTTTACATGAGGTGAGGAACAGATGAGCAGGACTCTGCCCATACTCTGATTATCTGAGACTTTTTTAGTTGCAGCTTTTTTTGAACTATTAACATTTTTGAAATGAAACATTTTTCCTTTTCTCGTTTACCTGTTGACTATTTTGAGCTGAATCTTGGGTTAGTCCTGGATTGATTGATAATTAATTTGAGATTGGGATTAATTTAACTTTACGTTTGTATATGTGTGCGTGATTACCGGTACACATTTATGTGTATACATTTTTTGGCCTTGCATACTTTAAACTAGTTTGTGAGGTGCTTATAAAAATTTTTTTTTTTTTTTTTTTTAGGCATTAGGTATTTAGGCACATAAATAATTGAAGTAGGCCTATCCAGGTATAAAAATGGGTGAAATATATAATGTTTTTAATATATTATTTTGAACTATTAACATTTTTCCTCTTCTTGTTTACCTGTTGACTATCTTGAATTGAATCTTGAATTGGTCTTGGACTGATTGAAGATTTAATTTAGGATTAGGATTAATTTAACCTTGTTTATATGTGTATGCGTGATCACACATCTATGTGTACATTTTTGGCCTTGCATGAGGTGCTTATACATTTTTTTTTCCTCTGATGATACTGGAGCACTAGTTTAAAAGTTAGACAGGAGACTTATTTTTAATTTCTATGGAGCTTGCTGCTTCTGTCTGTTGCAGCTGTCCAGGGTGGGAAAGGGAGGGGGTGGGGGGTCCATCACTGCCATTAATTTATATTTTCTTTCACTTTGCCAAGAACTGCACAGCCATCAACACATTAGACTGTATTACCTACCTTTCTTATACAAATTATTAGTAATATGAGTGGTCAGTTGGTGTTGTCAAGCTGGAACGTCAAAGGTTTGAACCACCCCGTCAAGAGAAGGAAGGTGCTCTCTCATTTAAAACAGTTAAATACAGGCATTGCTTTCCTGCAGGAGACTCACATTAGAAGTGACGATAGCAAACGATTACTGCAAACATGGCACGGGCAGAGTTTCCATTCCTCATTTCGAGCAAAGGCTCGGGGCGTCTCGATCCTCATCAGTCAAGACATTTCATTTGAACCTTTTCAAGTTAACTCAGATAAATATGGTCGTTTTGTGATTGTTTCCGGTAAATTGTACAACACACCAGTAGTGCTAGTTAACGTTTATGCCCCAAATACGGATGATGTTGGTTTCTTTGAGAAATTATTCTCACTGCTCCCGGACCTAAACACATACTCATTGATACTCAGCGGTGACTTGAATTGCTGGTTGGACCCAGTTTTGGACAGATCCTCTACAAACCCTGCCACAGCCAGCAGGTCGTCCCACACTATTCGTGCCTTTCTATCTAAGTATGGCCTGTGCGATGTATGGCGTTTTTTACACCCAGCTGAGAGAGAATATTCTTTTTTTTCTCATGTTCATCACTCGTACTCGAGGATCGATTACTTTTTCATGGACAACAAACTTCTTCCCTCTGTCCGTGGCTGTGACTACCACAGTATTGTCATCTCAGACCATGCACCTGTCACTCTGTCTTTGTCCCTCCCTGACATTCCTATAAGGAGTAGACAGTGGAGATTCAATTCAACGTTACTGTTAAACAATGATTTTGTTACATTTATAGAAAAAGAAATAACCTTCTTTCTATCCATAAACAGAACTCCTGGGATCCCACTGTCAACAGTTTGGGATACCCTTAAGGCCTATCTTAGGGGACAAATCATTTCATATACCGCCCGGCTGAGGCAAAAATCTCAAAAAGAAAGAACTGATTTAGCCCAGCAGATAAAAGAAATTGATCAACAATATGCTCAAAACAAATGCCCTAATCTGTACAAAAAAAAAGTAGAACTCAAAACTAAGTTTGATTTATTGTCTACATACTCAATAGAACAATCACTTTTAAAAAGTAAATCATCATGGGGCGGCCGTGGCACAGTGGTAATGGCAGTCGACCCCCAATCGGAAGGTTGTAGGTTCGAATCCCGCATTCGCTCACCATGTGTCGTTGTGTCCCTGGGCAAGACACTTAACCCCGAGTTGCTCCCGGTAGGTCTGGATGGCGCCTTGCAAGGCAGGGTACCACTACCGGTGTATGAATGGGTGGATGGTTGGTATTGTAAAGCGCTTTGGGGCTCCTCACAGGGGGCTAGAAAGCGCTATATAAATAAGCTCCATTTACCATTTACCATTTACCATCATTTTACATACATGGAGAAAAGTCAGGAAAACTACTGGCAAATCAGTTGAAGGGTGCCATGGCTAAACAAATCATCCCTAAGATCCAATTAGAGAACGGCACCACAACTCTAGATCATTTACAAATTAACAGAGCATTTAAGGACTTTTATTCCCATTTATATACTTCAGAATCCCAAACCAACAAGAATTTATCTTCTCAGTTTTTCGAAAAGACCAACATGCCAAAACTCACACCCAACCTGAAAGATGCACTGGAGATCCCAATATCCCTGACAGAAATTGTGTCAGCTGTATCGGTAATGCAGTCTGGCAAATGTCCGGGTCCTGACGGCTTCCCTGCTGAATTTTTTAAGAAATTTTCTTCATTACTTTCCCCACTCCTACACTCGGTTCTCTTAGAGTCATTTGACCAAGGATCCCTTCCGAAATCTTTTTTAGAGGCCTGCATTACCCTCATTGCAAAGAAAGGAAAAGACCCAACTCACTGTTCCTCTTATCGACCAATCTCCCTTTTAAATACAGACGCCAAAATTTTAGCCAAAGTTCTTGCTCAAAGGTTGGAAAAGATCCTTCCTTTGATCATATCAAAAGACCAGACTGGATTCATTAAAGGCAGGCACTCCTTTTTTAATGTCAGACGCCTTTTTGACATTATTTATTCTCCTTCGGATACTGTTCCTGAGTGTGTTATTTCCCTTGATGCAGAGAAAGCATTTGATCGGGTTGAATGGGACTACTTGTTTAATGTTCTTGACAAATTTGGTTTTGGCCCCAATTTCATTACATGGGTGCAATTAATTTATTCACATCCCACCGCAACCATTCGTACCAACTCTCAGATATCAAAACCCTTCAGTCTACATCGAGGAACTCGCCAGGGATGCCCACTGAGCCCTATGCTCTTTGACCTGGCAATTGAACCTCTTGCCACTGCCTTGCGGTCCTGTGACACAATTTCAGGAATCTGGAGAGGCGATATGGAACACAAGGTCTCCCTTTATCTCCCTTTCTTCTTCCGGCACTCGGCAAGGCAGGTCGCATATCTTTCTGCTCTTCCCTCCCTAAGTTTTTCCTACTCCCTGCTTGCTTTTCGTCTCGTCTGCGACCCTTCAGCGCTCACTCGAACCAATATGGAATTAATCAATTGGGCTGTTTCTTCAATGGATAAGATTTTTTCCACGAAGCGGACCGTGCCAGGAGAAGCTGTCTGTCCCTCCGACACACACGCGGCTGGATACGTGCTGGACTCGTGGGGTCAGTGGCAGCCCATGTGTCTGTCCGTTCTGAGTGTGGAGGACGTGGAGGATTTGTGGATTATTGGATTATTGGTAGCAACTGCTCTGTTTTTTGGCGTAACCGGAGTTGTTTGTTATCGGAAGCTGAGGGAGGCTTCGGCGGCTATCAGAGCGCTGTCGGGACTGCCTGATCAGCAAAATTCTCTGAACCGGGCCGTGGGCTCCTCATCCCAGCTGCTGTATGAGCTCAATCGCACGATTGG
Source organism: Garcialebias charrua (assembly GCA_038048925.1). Lineage (NCBI taxonomy): Eukaryota > Metazoa > Chordata > Actinopteri > Cyprinodontiformes > Rivulidae > Garcialebias > Garcialebias charrua. The sequence continues at coordinate 7,500 of JBBPBX010003526.1, forward strand.
TGCAGTGGTGGACCACCGTGCACCTGCTGTCCGTTTTGGGACTTGTTTGCAGCCACCCAGGATCGATCAAGGGACAGGTGGAAGCTCATGAAAGCGGGGCAGAGCAGAACCACATATTTGGATTTCTTTCGGCCATGAAACAGCACCCACAGACTTGGAGGCGGCAGTGGAAAAGAACACTGTGGTCTATTTGGATAACAAACAAGAACATTATCTGGCTTCTGCACATGTCCTTGAAAAGCGGGCTGTGGGAATCCATTCTCCCAGAGTGAGGAGCTGAAGAGCCCCCCCCCCTCCCCCTCCCCAGAGATTTCTGTGAAGCTTCAGATAACACCCAGCTGCACATCTGCTGAACTTTGTGCTTGTCTGAAATTAATCATAGACCCAATCTCCTTGCCTGCCGTATTTCCTTTGTTATTGTAACTAAATGTGCTCTGATATGGTTTTTACTGAATCACGCGGTGTCTTGAAGACAAAATGTGATTCATCTTTTTTTAATATCAATGCTGTGAATCCCAGTGTTTCTGCCTGTTTTTCCTGCTTTTGACCTTCATCTGGGGACAGATTGGGCCTGGCCGCGCTAAGAGCATATCATGTGTTGAATAAACATGTCGTGTGTTGATAAAACATGTTATGTGCTTTGTTTTGCTGCAGCTTTTGCACTCATTCTCTCTTCTGGATGCCTGCAACTACATATTTACGTTGTAATCGGTGAAAATTGATGCAATGTTAATAAACCTTCTTGATTCTTGATTCTTGATTCTTGATTCTTTATGCTGATGACCTTTTACTTTTCATTTCTCATCCGACTGACATGCTGCCCTCCATTTTATCATTACTTGAGGAATTTGGAATAAACTCTGGTTACAAATTAAACCTGAGTAAAAGTGTAATTTTCCCTGTCAATACCCTGGCGCAGACTCTTGACTTTGGTAAATGGCCTCTTAAAATTGAGAAGACAAAATTCTCTTACCTGGGTGTTACAGTTACGAGGAGGTATAAAGATTTATATCAAGAAAACTTTGTCTCTCTGTTGAATCAGACAAAGCAGGCATTATCCCGATGGTCACCGCTTTCCATTTCCCTCACAGGCCGTATTAACTCAGTCAAGATGGTCACTTTACCTAAGTTTTTATATCTTTTTCAAAATATTCCTGTTTTTATCCCTGGTTCATTCTTTGTTCAGTTAGATTCCATCATTTCATCATATCTGTGGCAAGGAAAACGTCCACGCTTAAATAAGACACATCTCCAAAAAACTAAGGCCGCAGGCGGTCTTGCCCTTCCAAATTTCCGCTTTTATTATTGGGCAGCAAACTTGCACTGTCTAGCATTCTGGTCATTCTATTACAACAGGCCTGACAGCCCTGACTGGGTAGAGATGGAGTCACAGTGTTCTGGGAAATGGTCCTCCGTGGCTTTCTTGGGATCCTCACTCCCGCTTCCACCACTTACAACTGTTATAAATCCAGTTATAAAACACTCACTAAAAATCTGGGCACAATTTCGTAAATGTTTCAATTTCTCTAGTTTCTCTCTCTATAGCCCTATCATGTCTAACCAACTTTTCAAACCCTCATCTCAGGACTCTGTTTTTAAAGAATGGCAAAGAAGGGGTATAGTACGCTTCAATGACTTGTTTCTCAATAACACTTTAGCTTCATTTCAACAACTATGTGAAAAATTTAGTCTTCCCCAGTCCAATTTTTTTAGGTATCTCCAAATACGGCACTTTATTACTCTTCATTTGCCCAGCCTCTCCATTTCAACTGATAGCAGTATTGTTGACACTATTGTTTCTCTAGACCCAAATAAGACCCGTCTGCATTCTGGGACCCTGAACAGCTTTGACGAAGTTGTTCAGAGTGAGGTGGAGGCCATCATCAAGAAAATGAAGCCTTCATCCTGCGCCCTGGATCCTTTCCCCTCGTCTCTCATAAAAACCAATCATTCTGCAATAGGCCCACTTATCACTCAAATAATAAATCAGTCTCTACAATCTGGTCATGTTCCACTGCCTCTAAAAACCGCCATCATTAGGCCTCTTCTGAAAAAATCTAATTTGGATCCCGACATTTTTTCTAATTACCGCCCAATTTCACACCTCCCTTTTCTGTCTAAAGTGCTGGAAAAAGCTGTTGCTGCTCAGCTGCAGGATCACCTACAACAACACTCCCTGTATGAGAAGTTCCAGTCTGGATTCAGGGCAGCTCACAGTACAGAGACTGCATTGCTGAGGGTTACCAATGATGTCCTCTTGGCTGCTGACACTGGCTCTCCCTCCATCCTTGTCCTCCTTGACCTCACTGCAGCCTTCGACACTGTGGACCATAGTATCCTCCTCCACCGTCTTCATGTGGAGGTCGGTCTCTGCGACACAGTCCTGGACTGGTTCAAATCTTTCCTCTCCAATAGGCTGGAATGTGTTAGTCTTGGCAACGCCACGTCCCAGACAGTTTGTGTCTCCTGTGGTGTCCCTCAGGGGTCGGTTCTGGGGCCCCTGCTGTTTTCCCTTTACATGCTGCCTTTAGGTCAAATTATTAATCAGTTCAACATTTCTTTTCACTGTTATGCCGACGATACACAGCTTTACATCAGGACTGGAGCATCCTCATCTTCCACCTTGTCATCTCCATCTTCACTCACTGCCCTCTCTGCCTGCCTGGAGGCAATTAGGGCATGGATGAATCAGAACTTTCTTCAATTAAACTGCTCCAAGACTGAGGCCATACTGATTGGCACCCCTCACCAGGTACAAACATCTCCTATAACAAGACTTTCCTTTTCTGGACAAGACATCCCCCTCTCCACCTCTGTTACTAATCTTGGAATAAAAATGGACTCCAATCTTACATTTGAAAATCACATTAAGCATCTGTTTAAAACTTGCTTCTTCCATCTTCGAAACATCTCCAGACTTCGCCCATCCCTAACTTTTTCCGATGCTGAGAAGCTCGTCCATGCTTTTGTCTCCTCCAGGCTCGACTACTGCAACTCCCTGTTTATTGGAATCCCTGGCAAAAACCTTCAGAAACTTCAATATATTCAAAACAGTGCAGCAAGGATCTTGTTGAGAGTTCGTAAATTTGAACATATTACGCCCATTCTCCATAACCTTCATTGGCTTCCTGTCACCTACAGAATTCAGTACAAAACTGCTCTCATTACACATCAATGCTTACACGGAACTTCACCAGATTATCTGAAGGATATTCTTATTCCATACTCATCCACCCGTTCGCTGCGGTCACAGAACAGCAATCTCCTTCACATTCCGAGAACCAAATTAAGGACCATGGGAGACCGGGCTTTCAGTGTGGCTGCCCCCGCCTGTGGAACTCTCTTCCTGACTGTCTAAGAGCCCCACAGTCTGTGGTTGACTTTAAGAGCGACTTGAAGACCTTTCTTTTCGACCAAGCATACTCTACCTCCTCATGATTCTACTTTTGATCTTAGCTGATATTGTTATTGATTTTAATTGTTTTATTATTTGTTTTATTGTCATTTAATTCTGTTGCTCCTTGTAGCACTTTGAGATTTTCATTAATGAAAAGTGCGTTATAAATTGAATTCATTATTATTATTATTATTATTATTAAAAAACAGTCCATTTCATTCATTTACAGTAAACTATTGGATTTGAAGCGTGCTTCCTCAGATAAAATCAAAGCTGCTTGGGAAGAGGATCTCGGCTCCTCTATTTCAGAGGACTCTTGGACCTCCATACTCAAACTGGTGAGCTCCAGTTCTCTCTGTGCTAGACATTGTCTAATACAATTTAAAGTGGTGCACAGAGCTCACATCTCTAAACTGAAATTGTCCTCTATGTATCCTGATGTCAGCCCATACTGTGTGAGATGCAAACATGCTGAAGCCTCTCTCTCCCATATGTTTTGGTTTTGCCCATCTCTGAACAAATATTGGCGGGAAATCTTTCAGACTTTATCACATGTACTAGATACACGCCTGAACCCTGACCCACTGATTGCTCTGTTTGGTCTTGTAGAGGGCATGACAAACCTAAATAAAAACCAACAACATGTAATATCGTTCACCTCTCTCCTGGCCAGACGAGCTATTTTGCTTAGGTGGAAAGAACCGTTTCCACCCACTCACGCTCAGTGGTTGGCTGACATCATGTCCTGTTTAAAGCTGGAGAAAATCAGATTCACACTCCAACAGAAAGAGGGTAAATTTGAGAATGTCTGGGGACCTTTCCTGAATCTGTTCCAGTCTCTTTGACAACACAACTCATTCAGGTTAATGCAGTCTCTTGGCTATTTTACCTTTTATTTATTTTTTTCCTTTTCTTTTGGCAGTGATTGGGTAGGGATTATTTTCTACATGTTGTAACTTAGATTGATTGTTGTGTTTTTGTTGTTGTTGTTGTTGTTTTGTTTGTTGTGGTTGTCTGAAGAAAAAAAAAAGAAAAATTCAATAAAAAAGATATTGAATTTGAAAATGATAAATTACATATGTATGTGAACGGCTCAATAACATGGCTCATTATGTCCTTTACAAACATCATATCCATGTCCACCCAGTCTTTCGATCTCTTGTCTGTAAGATTTTTTACTACATTCATTATTTCCTCTTTGTTAGTTCCATTTAGAAAAATACTGTTTGCACAACCTGTAATTGAATGGATCACATTATTATCTACTTTTGGTATTTTAGCTGCAAGGCTTGATCCAACATTCACAAAATATTGATTAAATCCATTTACAATTTCATTCTCATCATGAATTTCATCGTTGTTTTTTACAAAATACTGTGAAATACCAGTTTTTACTTTGTGTTTTTTCAGAACACTTCATTACTCGCCATGTTGCTTTCATATCACCATTACTTTTTCATATCACCATAACTTTTTCTTTCATATCACCATTACTTTTAATTATTAAAATTAAAATTATACTTGTAAATGCAGTTTGCTGTGCAGTCCACAAAAACTCCAGCAGCTGGTGTCCTCAGGTCCTAGAAGTTTGTGAGACTGTTGTTTTAAAGAGGGCTGGGATGTATGGCTGCCATCCATTTTAAAATGTGCCTTTTTTAAATATGTTTATTATGATTCAGTGTGAATAAATGATGAGTTTGTCAGATTTTTTAAATTTATGTTTTACACATTAACTCAACCTTTTCAGATTTAGGGTTTCATTAATTGGGTTGTTGTGCTTTTCCAACTTCCTCTTCCTGTTTCTGCTTCAGTCCAACTTTGCCATGGGCCGCTTCCCGAGCACGTGTCGGACCTGCTACATGCTAGACTTTGGTTTAGCTCGCCAGTTCACCAACTCCTGTCAGGAAGTCCGGCCCGTAAGAATCATCTGCTCCTACTTTTTATACTGACCCCAAATGTCTTACTCTCAGTTCTAGGTTAGTGTCTCTATTATTAGTAAAATATTCAGGTAGTAATTCTTCCCAGCTACATGGAGTTTCAGTGTAAAGGTCGGGATTTAAAGAAGCATCCCGACCGTTTGAATTCACTTGTGTTCCTTTAGCACTAATTAATATCCTATACCACGAGTAGGTAACTTTTATTAACAAAGGAACTTAGTTCATGAGTTCAAAGGTCCACATGTTAAATTCAGCACAAATTTAAATTTAAATTTGGGTCCATAAAAAACATCCAAAGTTGAGCTTCTGCACCAACACTGGAAACAAAACCTAACTTCACTAACCTTCACGTCAGCTGACAGAGGAGGTTAACCTGTCAAGCAGCTGATCAGGTCCATCGGATCAATAAATGGTCAAATAAACGTGAATTAAAGACGTGGCATTCCTTCATGGAATGCATGTTGCCCGCCACCTTTCACGCCACTTTTACACTGACATCATTTGGAGGGAATGAAGTTTTAGACACCCTGATGCTGCTCAATAATCCAGGTAGAAAAATCTAAAAAAGCTAAGTCTGGTCCTCTGGACATTCAAAAAACAAAACAAAACAAAAAAACAGTAGAAATGTTTCGTCTTTCATCCTGAAGACTTCCTCAGTCTGAGCTGCTGTATTCAGCTCAGTCTTATAAATAGCACCCTCGAAGTCTTTCGGATGAAAGACGAAACATTTCTACAGTTTTTTTGTTTTGTTTTTTGAATGTCCAGAGGACCAGACTTAACTTTTTTTTAGAAGTTTTAGACAGTTTGGTCAAACTTTGAAAATGTTGTGCACAATCTGAGTTTTATAGTTAAAGACGTTAAAGTTGAGCTCAGTCGTGCACAGGTCACTGCGTTGGCTCAGGCAGCCTCGTGCAAAATATCTCATCTCATTGCATATACATCTACAGCAAATTCACTTTGGCAGCCAACACAGTTCAAGATGACCAATCAACATTAACCAGCTCAGAAATGTCTGTAAACTACACTCAAATGAGCTAACCATCACTGTTACTATTAAAACGACTGTTTTATGATTTTGAGTAGTTTCTCTGTTTGAGCTCGTTGCAGATTTGATTTGGATGTGACATCATCAGACTGAGTTTTGATTTGGATGTGACATCATCAGACTGAGTTTTGATTTGGATGTGACATCATCAGACTGAGTTTTGATTTGGATGTGACATCATCAGACTGAGTTTTGATTTGGATGTGACATCATCAGACTGAGTTTAATATTTATTTGTAAATCTGAATGTTGGTAGCCGCGTCCAGTTGCGGGCTTCAGGGGAACGGTTCGATATGCTTCTGTCAACGCTCACAAGAACAAGGTTGGTAACCGCTCCAGATGTCTTCACAACGTGTGAGCGCATGGTTCCCTGACCCGGCGCTGTGGTTCTGCAGGAGATGGGCCGTCACGACGACCTGTGGTCTCTCTTCTACATGCTGGTGGAGTTCCTGGTGGGCCAGCTGCCCTGGAGGAAGATCAAAGACAAAGTGAGGACACACACACACACACACACACACACAAACGCTTCTCCAGATGTGACGGATCCGTTGTAATGAGTTTAATTCCAGGAACACGTGGGGAAGCTGAAGGAGACGTACGACCACCGCCTGATGCTCAAACATCTGCCGGCAGAGTTCACGCTCTTCTTGGAGCACGTCTCCAGCCTGGACTACTACACCAAGCCGGACTTCCAGGTGACACAGCACCGTCTTCATCAGCACCTCCAGAAGGAACTCCATCATTATCTGCTCCTGTCTGGGCTTATGTGGTTGTCTGTTAGCAAAATATCTCATGAACAACTGGAAGGAACGTTTTGGATAGATGTTTACAACTAATTAATTTATGGATTAAACTGAAGCTTTCTGCCACAGCAAGCCACTCAGAAAACAAAAGAGGCCTCAGCTCAGTGAATTGTACAGATGTTGATCTCATGTGACACAACACATGCTCTGAGCAGGACAGATGTTGCACATCAGGATGCTTTCATGCTTTGATCAAATGGATAAAGTTTGTAGCTCAACATGGTTACGGTGATGATGCAGTGACAGAACACTTGATCTGGTTTGG
>JBBPBX010003526.1:18884-62931 GCA_038048925.1 Garcialebias charrua
TCTCCCCAGCCACTTGGAGCAGCTCCTCTGGGGGAATCCCAAGGCGTTCCCAGGCCAGCCGAGAAACATAGTCCCTCCAGCGTATCCTGGGTCTTCCTCTGGGTCTCCTCCCGGTGGGACATGCCCGGAACACCTCACCAGGGAGGCGTCCAGGAGGCATCCTAACCAGATGCCCGAGCCACCTCAACTGGCTCCTCTCGATGTGGAGAAGCAGCGGCTCTACTCCGAGTCCCTCCCGGATGACTGAGCTTCTCACCCTATCTCTAAGGGAGAGTCCAGCCACCCTGCGGAGAAAACTCATTTCAGCCGCTTGTATCCGAGATCTTGTTCTTTCGGTCATAACCCAAAGCTCATGACCATAGATGAGGGTGGGAACGTAGATCGATCGGTAAATTGAGAGCTTTGCCTTTTGACTCAGCTCTCTCTTCACCACGACAGACCGGTACAGCGCCCGCTTCACTGCGGACGCTGCACCTATCCGCCTATCGATCTCACGCTCCAGTTTTCCCTCATTCGTGAACAAGATCCCGAGATACTTAAACTCCTCCACTTGGGGCAGGACCTCCTCCCCGACCCGGAGAGGGCATGCTACCCTTTTCCGGCTCAAGACCATGGCCTCGGATTTGGAGGAACTGATCCTCATCCCGGCCGCATCACACTCGGCTGCAAACCGCTCCAGTGAAAGTTGTAAATCACGAACTGATGAAGCCAGTAGGACCACATCATCTGCAAAAAACAGAGAAGCGATTCTAAGGTCACCAAAACGGATCCTCTCAACACCTTGGCTGCGCCTAGAAATTCTGTCCATAAAAGTTATGAACAGAATCGGTGACAAAGGGCAACCTTGGCGGAGTCCAACTCTCACCGGAAACGAGCCTGACTTACTGCCGGCAATGCGGACCAAGCTCTGACACCGGTCGTACAGGGACCTAACAGCCCTTATCAAAGGGCCTGGTACCCCATACTCCCGGAGTACCCCCCACAGAACCCCCCGAGGGACGCGGTCGAATGCCTTCTCCAAGTCCACAAAACACATGTAAACTGGTTGGGCAAACTCCCACGCACCCTCCAGGACCCTGCTGAGGGTGTAGAGCTGGTCCAGTGTTCCACGACCAGGACGAAAACCACACTGCTCCTCCTGAATCCGAGGTTCGACTATCCGACGGACCCTCCTCTCCAGAACCCCTGAATAGACCTTACCAGGGAGGCTTAAGAGTGTGATCCCCCTATAGTTGGAACACACCCTACGGTCCCCCTTTTTAAATAGGGGAACCACCACCCCAGTCTGCCAATCCAAGGGAACTGCCCCCGATGTCCACGCGATATTGCAGAGTCGCGTAAGCCAACACAACCCTACAACATCCAGAGCCCTAAGGAACTCCGGGCGAATCTCATCCACCCCCGGAGCCTTGCCACCGCGGAGCTTTTTAACCACCTCGGCGACCTCAGCACCAGAGATCGGAGAACCCGACCCAAAGTCCCCAGGCTCTGCTTCCTCAGTGGAAGACGTGCCAGTAGGATTGAGGAGGTCTTCGAAGTATTCCGCCCACCGACTCACAACATCCCGAGTTGAGGTCAGCAGCACGCCACCTCCACCATAAATGGTGTTGGTCTCGTACCTCTTTCCCCCCCTGAGACGCCGGATGGTGGACCAGAATCGCCTCGAAGCCGTACGGAAGTCATTCTCCATGGCCTCTCCGAACTCCTCCCACGCCCGAGTTTTTGCCTCAGCAACCACCCGAGCCGCATGCCGCTTGGACTGCCGGTACCTATCAGCTGCTTCCGGGGTCCCACAAGCCAAAAAGGCCCAATAGGACTCCTTCTTCAGCCTGACAGCATCCCTCACTGCCGGTGTCCACCACCGGGTTCGAGGGTTGCCACCTCGACAGGCACCAACAACCTTGCGGCCACAGCTCCGATAAGCTGCCTCGACAATAGAGGCGCGGAACACGGCCCACTCGGACTCCATGTCCCCCGCCTCCCTCGGAACGTGTTCAAAGCTCTCCCGGAGGTGGGAGTTAAAGCTCCGTCTTACGGGAGACTCTGCCAGACGTTCCCAGCAGACCCTCACAATACGTTTGGGTCTGCCAGGTCTGACCGGCATCCTCCCCCACCATCGGAGCAAACTCACCACCAGGTAGTGGTCAGTAGACAGCTCCGCCCCTCTCCTCACCCGAGTGTCCAAGACATGCGGCCGCAGATCAGATGAGACGACAACAAAGTCGATCATCGAACTGCGACCTAGGGTGTCCTGGTGCCAAGAGCACATATGGACACCCTTATGCTTAAACATGGTGTTCGTTATGGACAATCCATGACGAGCACAGAAGTCCAATAACAGAACACCACTCTGGTTCAGATCAGGGGGGCCGTTCCTCCCAACCACACCCCTCCAGGTCTCACTGTCATTGCCCACGTGAGCGTTGAAGTCCCCCAGTAGAACAAGGGAGGTAAATATATAAAAAATAGGGTAAACAGTGGTATTCAAAAAAGATTCTATCACATTTTGTCTTACAGGACACTCTATGATACAGTCAAAAAAACTCTACCAGCAAGCCAACAGTTATGACAAATCACATTTATGCATTTTGAGGTGGAGGCAGTGAGATTTCTGTCCATGAGCCATTCCAGATAGCAACAGTTCTGAGATGTGACCAGCCGGCCTCCGATAACGCTCACAGAAAAGTTCTCCGGGGGGGGGGTAGCGATAGATAGCAGCTGGTGTCCTCAGTAAACACGTCTCAGGAGAAATTTGAAATCCAGCCTTCCAAGGCTGTTTGTTTAGGGGGAGTCAGATAAGGGTGACAAATATTTTCACTTAAGGCACGCAGTGTAATTTTCTGCAACCTTGAGTCCTGCTTGGGCAACTCTGATCCAAATGTAATCCAATATGATCCAAAATGATCCAATTCGGGATTTTTCCACTGATCCAAGCTATGGCCCTCAGATGTTGACCAGTACAACGTCCAGAGTCCCAACCCGTGGGTGATCAGTTCACCTTCCGGATAAGCTCGTAAACAGCTGATTTGTCGAGGTCACGGCGCAGATCAGACTATGGGTGCTTCAGCATTAAGTCCTACTGACCTGGAATTTACACTACATGCGTTCCGGCTCCGCCCCGCCCCGCTCCGCAGGTCGCAGCTGAGCATCTCAAAGTCCAGTTTACACTACCTCCGCTCAGCTCAGGTCCGCCTGGATGCGTTGCTCCGAGACGCATGCGCGGGAATTGCGAGATTGCGTGATAAATCAAGTGATAAATAAGGAAGTCAGAACAAAACAATTCATTCGGTAAAAGAAGGAGATCAACAGTAGAGACTGCCTCGCTGTTTGATTGTATTTTGCATTGAGATATGAGCGACAGGACATGGTTTGAGCGACAGGATGTGATCTATTACATTTCAGAATAAAATACTTTATTTATTTATTTATTTCTTGTATTGCGTTTGTAGGCGTAGTCATAAATGATAGTTTGACAGCATTTTTGTACAAATAAATCCGTATAGAGCTAGGATAAAAGTCCGCCCGTGGTGATTTTATTTTGTAAATACGGATGTTGTGCTCGTTCCTTTTCCTGTTGGTGCGACGTAATCTTTGAAAGTTGACTCCGGCACAGCTCCGGCGTCCGGCAGAAATAGGATGGGATCCTATTTTGACGGACTGCCGTCCGCTCGCCACTCTCCGCCGCCGTGCGGAGCCAGTGTAAACTCTCTCATTGATTATAATGGGTGCGTATTTGCTGCGGAGGTCGGACCGGAGCGGACCGGAGCCGGAACGCATGTAGTGTAAATTGGGGGTTAGTCTCCCTCATTTGCCGATAAGCCAGTGCTCCACAAACGCCAAAAAGCAAAGCGCTGCCATCATAAATCCAATTTAATCCAGATTGTTCAAGTCCCCACAGAGCACAGGGAGCGAGACGCTCACCATTCCATCACCAGGAATCCATGGCGTATCTTCCCGGTCAGTCTGCGAGTCCCCCGTGCCTTGCCTTTTGTTGAAATCTTGTATGTAGAATTGATTTACCCATACAACCCAATTCATCTTAATCTGCGTTCGAGGTGCTTTCTGAGCAGCTGCAGACAAGACAAGAAACTGCGCAGGGGAGGGGGGGGAAGGTCGGGGAGGAAGGGAGCGAGAGAAGAAGCGACTGTCTCCACCAGTTGCCAGAACAATAATTACTGATGGTCCCAGAGTAGTGATAGTTGTATGGCACGCTGTTGGCTGTTGTATCATGTAATAGGAAAACGTGCTTATAATGACAAATTAAAAAAAAGTTCAAGCCAAAAACAAGTGGACTTTATTTATTATACTATACTTTATACTTTATTCTCTAAAAAAGCTAAGTCTGGTCCTCTGGACATTCAAAAAACAAAATAAAACAAAGCAAAAAAAAATGTAGAAATGTTTCGTCTTTCGTCCGAAAGACTTCCTCAGTCTGAGGTGCTGGGTTCAGCTCAGTCTTATAAATAGCACCCTCTCACAGTGTTACACAACCAGTTGGCTGATGACAGCCGAAACCAGCTGCTCACATGATCAAGGAGGACCATCAGCCTAACAATGGATCGTTAGCACCCTGATGGTTGTTTGCTATTCACAGAGGGCTGAGTGATACCAGCAATCACAGCATTGTAGGAGGGGGACAGTTNTGGTCCTCTGGACATTCAAAAAAACAAAAAAACAAAGCAAAAAAAAATGTAGAAACGTTTCGTCTTTCGTCCGAAAGACTTCCTCAGTCTGAGGTGCTGGGTTCAGCTCAGTCTTATAAATAGCACCCTCTCACAGTGTTACACAACCAGTTGGCTGATGACAGCCGAAACCAGCTGCTCACATGATCAAGGAGGACCATCAGCCTAACGATGGATCGTTAGCACCCTGATGGTTGTTTGCTATTCACAGAGGGCTGAGTGATACTAGCAATAACAGCATTGTAAGGGGGACAGTTGAACCCGGAGGCCTCCACCCCTGTTTAATGATGGGCGGTTTCTTTTCACAAAGATGGCCTCCTTTACTCCTCTCTCGAACCATCATTCCTCTCTATCAAGGATGTGAACATCTTTTCACAGAACAACTGTGTCAACTCTTGAAACTGTGCCTGCAGTCAACCTACTTCACATATGGGGAGCAATATTATAGGCAGAAACATGGGTGTGCTATGGGGTCTCCAGTTTCTCCTATTGTTGCCAACCTGTACATGGAGGAGGTAGAAAAGAGAGCTTTGACATCCTTTTCAGGGAGACCACCAAGTCATTGGTTCAGGTATGTTGACGACACCTGGGTTAAAATTAAATCTCAGGAAGTCCAACATTTCACTGATCACATCAACTCTGTGGATAAATATATCAAGTTCACACGAGAAGATGTAAAAAATGGCAGGTTGGCTTTCTTGGACTGTGAGGTCTCAGTTTCTGATAGAGGAAATTTGCAAACTGAGGTGTACCGCAAACCCACCACACAGACCAGTATTTACAGTTTGACTCCCATCACCCTCTGGAGCACAAGTTAGGAGTCATCAGGACTCTGTACCACAGAGCAGACAGCGTCCCCACTAACTCAGGAGCCAGACAGAAGGAGAAATCACACACAAAACAGGCTCTAGAGAAATGTGGATATCCTAACTGGGCCTTCCTGAAAGCAGAGAAGAAACCCAAACAGGACTCCAGCCAGCCATCAGGTGAAAAGAAGGAACCCAGACCCAGACCAGTGGTCATTCCGTATGTTGCGGGAGTTTCAGAGACATTGAGACGTTTATTTTCTAAACACAACGTCCCAGTGGCTTTTAAACCCCAAAATACATTAAAGACTGGTTCATCCCAAAGATCCAGTCCCCCGGCACAAACAGAGTAATATTGTGTATGCTGTTCAGTGTCAGGAGGGTGATCAGTCTTACATCAGGGAAACTAAACAGCCACTGGCCAAAAGGATGGACCAGCACAGAAGATCAACATCATCAGGTCAGGACTCTGCGGTCTACACTCATCTCCAGGTCAGAGGTCACTCTTTCAGGGATGAAGATGTTCACATCCTTGATAGAGAGGAACAATGGTTTGAGAGAGGAGTAAAGGAGGCCATCTTTGTGAAAAGAAACCGTCCATCATTAAACAGGGGTGGAGGCCTCCGGGTTCAACTGTCCCCCTCCTACAATGCTGTGATTGCTAGTATCACTCAGCCCTCTGTGAATAGCAAACAACCATCAGGGTGCTAACGATCCATCGTTAGGCTGATGGTCATCCTTGATCATGTGAGCAGCTGGTTTCTGCTGTCATCAGCCAACTGGTTGATCCACTGTGAGAGGGTGCTATTTATAAGACTGAGCTGAACATAGCACTGACTGAGGAAGTCTTTTGGACGAAAGACGAAACGTTTCTACAATTTTTTTTGCTTCGTTTTATTTTGTTTTTTGAATGTCCAGAGGACCAGACTTAGCTTTTTTAGATTTTTTTACCTGGATTATTGAGCATGCATCAGGGTTTATACTTTATTGTTTTTCTATTGCACTTTTTAGAATTGACCATGTCCTGGATGACTGAGAATCTTCACCAGCTATTAATGACTCAATCGGCCTGCCATATTCTCTACACCTCTTTGCTTGGAACCGTCAATCCAGCTGCACCACCCCGGTGAAATGCAGCTAATTTGACCATTAAAGTACATTTATTAAAGCTACACTGACATGGTGTAGAATGTTTGCATAATCTAGCACAACACATACATCTTATATCATTCAGCTATGTTCGTTTTCGCAAACAAAATGATAAATATATAAAATCTTAATTAAAAGTCATTTTAAATTTGGCGCCGTGTGTCACCTCAGGAAATCCTGCTATTTCCGTATACGTAGTCTGTGACGTAGGCAGATGAGTCTCTGTTGAGCGCACCTTGTAAATAACAATGGCGGACAATACAGAACCGGACGAATTTAGCAATCCGAGTGAAGATTAGAGCGATTTTTCTTCAGTTTGGGAAACCAAAGTTATTTCGGGCGATGAACAAGAAAGAGTAGGTTCTAATTTACGTCTGCAGCCATATTTATTGAAGCCTTACGGTTCAGGAAGCGAGGACGAAGGATCAGAGGATGAAGTGATGGAACCCGTTCTTAGTCGTCTACAGAGCACTGATTGGTACTGCTTTAATTAATGTATCTAATAATTATTCAACATTACTTATAGTTTAAAAAAGATGAGTCCCTTTGAAGTATCTGTTTTATTTTATATGTTTATTCTAACATAAATTATTAAAAACATCATTCATATTTCCAATTATGTAATGTGCATGTTTTACTGCACTGAATCTTTACATCAAAAACAAAATTTCACTCAAATTCTGTCTAAATAACATCACTACATTTTCATAGCTGGATCTTCGGGTGTGCAGTACTTGGTTTCAGCTGTAATAATCAAAATAAAACAATATTTGATATTCACCCTATTTTAGGTTTAATCATATAAATATTTGCTAATACCTTTTCAGCCACTGTATTTTTTTCGCATATTTAGCTAATGTTATCAATTTTTTGGTGGTAATTTCTGCTACTTTCAGCCTAATTAAATTATTTCTGCTAATTTCAGCTTGTTATGCTCCTTTCAACGAGATGGACAAGCTGCAATTCTTCATCATGGCTCGAGATCAGCTCATATGGATGGTCTCCATCATCTGTCACATCGGCACAGGAGGGAAGCCCAGGTATTGCAGAAGTGATCAACCATCCTGCTTCTGAACGATTTCATAAAATGTCCATGTGCTCAGCAGATGCGAGTGCTTGTCTGTGAAGGTCTGACTTCCTGTGTGCTCTGTGGTTCCTGCAGGGACGTGTCCTCGGTCGCGGTGCTGATGAACTATGACCAGAGTCTGAAGAGTAAAGTGGACGTTCGCAGCCAGAGCATGTTGGAGTGTGTAGAGATGGGAAAAACACTTCTGGCTGCTAGAAACCCTGCTGCTGAGGAGGTGACATGATGACATAGACAACATCCATCCACCCATGTATCCATTCATCCATCCATGTATCCATTCATCATCATCATCCATCCATCCATCATTCATCCATCATGTGTCCATCCATCTATCATTATCACCCATCCATCTGAGCCAAAAATTGGTCTAAAAATATGGGAAAAAATCCATAAACAAGTCTCCCCTCTCTATAAGTCGCAGGGCATGCAAATTAGGCAAAAAACTGCGACCTATAGTCCGGAAAATACGGTAATGTAGGTCAGAGCATCCCTGATGCATCCTTACATTTCTATGCTGATGATACAGTTGTTTATTGTCGAGCTAAAACAGTAGCTAAGGCTTTCCAGCTTTTGCAATCTGCTTTTGACATCATCCAGTCAGATTTGTTCCGTCTCAAACTTGTCCTAAATGCTGATAAAACCAAAGGGATGTTTTTTTCAAGTAGGAAGTTGGTCCCAGCAGTTCTTCCTCTGATTTTATCTTCAAATGGTGTCCCTATTGAGTTTGTTGATTCCTACAAATATTTGGGTATCTTTGTCAATTCACATCTCTCTTTTAAACTCCACGTGGAAAACCTAGTGAAGAAACTGAAAGTTAAACTGGGTTTCTTTTTCAGAAACAGATCATGTCATAATCTCGTTTTCAACACATGTACTACATGCGGTGCAAATGACAATAAATTCTCTCTGACTCTGATGTCTATCACTGAATGTTAGGAAACACCTTGTATCTGTGACTTTCCTTCCCTCCATTGATTACAGTGACATTCTCTACATGAATGCTCCTACAAGCACCCTGCAGATGTTGGATGTTGTCTATCATGGTGCACTAAGATTCAAAACTGGTTGTGATTATCGTACCCACCACTGCACCCTGTATTCACTGGTTAACTGGACATCATTAACTTCACGCAGACTCTTCCACTGGTACATTTTCATCTTTAAATCACTTCTTGGTCTGCTGCCCTCATACATCTCCTCCTACATGTCTTTGTGTGAGCGCAGCTACAGCGTGCGCTCTCAGGACATGATCACCTGCAGTGTTCCGTCAGTGAGGACTGAACTTGGAAAAAGGGCCTTCTCCTACTCTGCTCCTGTTTCCTGGAATATCTTACAAAAATATTTGAAGATCTTGACCTTGACCTCTCTAAATGGTTTTAAGAATCTGTTGGAATCCTGGCAAAAACCAATGCAGACATGTTCCTGTTTTTGATTTTATACATCTACCTTGTCTGTTTGGCTACATTGATATCTTTGTTTTAACTTGTTAAAAAAACTGTATTTCTCTCTTATGTTTGTTGATTGTTTAAGGAAACTCTACTGTTGCTGTTGTTCATCATTCTTTAGTTTGTAGACAGGTCTCTCTTGTAAATGAGTCCTCGAGGCTCAATGAGATTAACCTGCCTAAATAAAGGTTGAATGAATGACAATCCAACTGCTGCCTAAGTGTTCGTTATGAACAATCCACGACGAGCACAGAACTCCAATAACAGAACACCACTTGAGTTCAGATCAGGGGGGCCGTTCCAACCACACCCCTTCAGGTCTCACTGTCATTGCCCACGTGGGCGTTGAAGTCCCCTAGCTGAAGAAGGGAGTCCCCAGGAGGCGCACTCTCCAGTACCTCCTCCAAGGACTCCAAAAAGGGTGGATAATCTTAACTGCCGTTTGGCGCATAGGCACAAACAACAGTCAGAACCCGTCCTCCCACACGTTGACGGTAGAGGCTACCCTCTCGTTCACCGAGGTGAACCCCAACATACAGGCACCAAGATGGGAAGCAACATGTATGCCCACTCTTGCTCGGCGCCTCTCACCAGGGGCAACTCCAGAGTAGAAGTGTCCAACCCCTCTCAAGGAAACTGGTTCCAGAGCCAGAGCCATGCGTTGAGGTGAGTCCGACTACAGGTAGTCCCCGAATTACGAGCGCTCTGATCTGCGAGGTTCCAGACTTACGAGCTTAATTTTTGGAAAAAACGAAAAAAATACTGAGTTTTCATGTGTTTTTTCACTACAGTTAGCAAGTTAAGCATATAAACACACGTTTCCGATCATTTTTATGCACTCAAAAGTAGTTTTTAGATGAAAATAGAGTGTTTTTAGGTGCGCTGGCGAAATTTACGAGCGGACTTCCGGGTTGAATTTTTGGAAAAAACGAAAAAAATACTGAGTTTTCATGTGTTTTTTCACTACAGTTAGCAAGTTAAGCATATAAACACACGTTTCCGATCATTTTTATGCACTCAAAAGTAGTTTTTAGATGAAAATAGAGTGTTTTTAGGTGCGCTGGCGAAATTTACGAGCGGACTTCCGGGTTTACGAGAGAAATGGCGGCCGTTCCAAATTACGAGATTTCCGGTTTACGAGCGCCTCCTTGTGACGGATCTCGCTCGTAAATCGGGGAATACCTGTATTTCTAGCCGGAACCTCTCAACCTCACACACCCACTCAGGCTCCTTCTCCACCAGAGAGGTGGTATTCCACATCCCAATAGCCAGCTTCTGTAGCCAAGGATCAGACCGCCAAGGTCCCCGCCCTAGGCCACCACCCATCCCACATTGCATCCGGCCCCTTTGGCCCCTCCCACAGGTGGTGAACCCATGGGAATGGGGACCCATGCCTCCTCTTCGGGCTTTGCCCGGTCGGGCTCCAAGGGTAAAAGCTTGGCCACCAGGTGCTTGCCAGCGTGCCCCACGTCCAGGCGAGGTAACATTGGTTCCATTCATAATCTTCATAGGGGTCTATAGGCTGCAATTTGTCTGGTCCCTCTCCTGTGATGATTGAAAATCACGACAACATGACATCAACAGGACCACATCATCTGCAAATAGCAGAAATGGAATGATTCGCTCCACCCCCTGACGGCACTGAGAAATTCTCGCTCCACCCCCTGACGGCACTGAGAAATTTCTTTTCATAAAAGAATATTAACAGAATCAGTGACAACGAGCAGCCCTGGTGAAGTCCAAATCCCACCCTGTTGGGGTCTGACTTACTGCCGACAATCAGAACCAAACTCTGCACTGCTTGTACAGGAACTGAATGGCCCATAGCAATGGGCCCCCAATCACAGATAAACATCATTATGACACTGGGTGGAACCATGTGATGCCTAAAAACTGATATTGAAATACTGGTAATTATTATACTTTTGTTGTTATCATTTTGGTATTCAGCAGATGTGTAGAAGTGAAATCCCTCATGAGAGACCGGTTCCATTTTTACCTTGACATGGATCTGGTTACACAGCACAGCAGCACGAAGGATCATAGCCTTCGCTCGTCTCTGGAACTCTTTTCCCATGTGGAGAGATTTCTCAAACGTGGTGCTCCTCTGATCCACATCCCTTGCATATAAAATCTGTAGGCACAACATTACCTGTTTTCAAATCTTTAAACAGAAGATAAGTTTCTGTCGACTTTCCTTTAGAGTTTTTTTATACCTTGCTGTGGGAGTCAATCCGTGCGTTGACGAGACCCTCCAGAATCAGCTGGGTGAGCTCATCTTCCAGAGCTGATACAGTGGTGTTGAAAGCCTGAGCCATCTTAGTCATGTCAGCTGAAACATACGGGCTGAAATACTAAACACACAACAATTAAACTGTAACACAACAAGGAAAAGAGCATGTGTGAACTGTTTTATGATACATGCCAAATTATCATTCATGAAAATGAGTCTAACCCCAGCCAGGGACCTTTCTGGGTGGAGTTTACATGCTTCCCTGTGGGTTTCTTCAGGTGCTCTGGTTTCTTCCCACAGACCAAAAACATTATATTTTGACTAATTGGTAACTCCAAATTGTCCGTAGAGTCCATCCATCCATCCATCCATCCATCCATCCATCCATCTACCTACCCATCTACCTATATACCTACAGTAGCTGTCTTGTCTCGTTTGTCTGTATGTGTCCCTGTGATGGACTGGGGACCTGTCCAGGTGTCCCTTGCCTCTGACAGTGACTACTGGACATGGATGGGCAAGTGGATGGATGGCTAATAATAATGGAGGTTCTAAACCCTTTATAAGTCAAATCCATGTTAAAAACAGTCATGACAGGATGCGTTTTAATTATGTAGGTAAATCTGAAACAATTAGTTCTGTCCCTCCAAACAAAGATACAGAGTGAATAAAATGGATTTTGTTACTGAACAAAGTGGTGGCGGATACCGGGAATTGTGAATAAAAGTGATTGCTGTTGTGCAGAGCAGCAGATAGAGCAGCAGATAATTATTTTTCTAACAGATTTGGCCATGCATGTCTCACCTGAATGAGGGCTCTGTTTCTGATCTGACTGTATAGAGTTCTGATGTGTGGGGCCAGGTACATGTCCAACAATAGATTATCCTGTAAGAAACACAAAAGACAATAGGTTTATAGAATATTCTTTCATATCAGAGGTAACAACTGGGGGGCTGTGGTGGTTCGGTCAGTCTTGTGATAATGAGGCTGCAGGTTCCAGCCCAGGTTGCATCAGGAACGGCATCAAGAGTAAAATAGTTTCCCAATCTTTTATGCAACAAACAACAACAAGATATGCTCACAACTGTGGAAAGGTCCTGAAAGGCTCTTTATTTATTTATTTATTTATTCATTTTAAATTTAAAACACAAAACAATTTCACAGAATATATGAAAACCAAAACATAAAAATGAAAGGTAGCAGAAGAAGAAAAAATCTTATTATATCTGCCCCTTCTTTAAAACAATCAATTCAAATAATACCGGTAATCATCTATGAATAACATAACAAAATTAATAACTCATCACAATTTTCAATTTCTAGTACATTTCACATTTAACTAATTTATATGTACAGTATCTTTTGCTGAGAGGCAGCACTGTGGTGCAACTGGTAGCTGCTGCCTCTCAGCAAGAAGGTTGCCAGTTCAAATCCCGGTCCGGGGGGCCTTTCTGGGTGGAGTTTGCATGTTCTCTCCGTGCTACGTGGGTTTCCTCCGGGTACTCCAGTTTCCTCCCACAGACGAAAAACATGCATGTTAGGCTGACTGGTTACTCTAAACTGACCCTAGGTGTGAGTGAGAGAGTGAATGATTGTTTGTCTCGTTTGTCTCTATGTGTCTCTGTGATGGACTTGTGACCCGTCCAGGGTGTACCCCGCCCCTCGCACAGTGATTGCTGGAGATGGGCACCGGCGACCCCCGTGACCCAAAATGGAAGAAGCGGGTAAAAGATAATGGATGGATGGATATGCATCTTTTCAACAATTTAGTTTTGACCATTCTCTTAAACATAAACATTGACTTTACTTTTTTTTTTACATCATTTTCCAAACTATTCCACAAACCAATTCCCTGTATTGAAATGGACCGACCCTTTAAAGCAGCACTGACATCATGTTTCTGCTTTGCATAAACTGTTACAAGATATATATATATTTTAACATTGAACTATGTTTGTTTTTGCAAACAAACTTATAAATATATTTAATTTTGATTTAAATTTGATTTTAAATTTTGCGCTGTGTTTATTCATGGGAAATCCGATTTCACGCGAACACAGCATATGTGACGTAAGGAGACGTAGAAGCAGTCTGTGTCTGTCAGCAGCTTGCCTGCAGCTCGCCTATTTTTTTTTTACTTGACAAATGCTGTTACGTTGTGTCGCCTTTGGGTGTTCTAATATCTAATATCATCAGTGAACAAGTGAGCCTTTTCACTTTCCCAAAAGAAGAAATACTTCGTCTGGGAATGGAATAAATAAAGCTGCCACCCCCCCTCGGAGCCTCCTCGCTTCCTGATAAGGTAAAAATCAAATAAATACGGGTGCAGACCTAAATTAGAACCTGCTGTTTCTTGTTCATCTAACTTTCTGCTTCCCAAACTGAAGACATGTAGCTCAAATATTCACTTAGATTGATAAATTCGTCGGGTTTTAAATTGTCCCTCCTAATGCGTAAATGCAAAACCGCGGAGCCCTCTATGTCTCGTTACGTCACATATGCTGCGTTCGCGTGAAATCGAATTTCCCATGAATAAACACGGCGCGATGTTTAAAATCAATTTAAAATCAAAATTAAATATATTTATGTAGTGGGCATGACCGTGTCCACTTTGATACACCTGTGTATTTTTGAACTGTTCCAGAGATGACCCTTACTGACCTCTCAGTAAAGCAAGACATTTACTACAAATTATTCCATTAGGTGTAATCTGAGAACATAGTCACCAAAAGAGACTATTTCTATCTTTGATTTTATTCTAATGTAATCAAAAGAATAACTTTTGTCATTTTCATGATGTGTGCTTTTAAGCTGTGTTATTCTGTAAGAGTTAAACTGTGTCACTTCTGCACATCACTGTGTTCACTGCTGTGTTAAAGTTGAAGTCTCGGGTCACAGAGGCCCGACCGTTTTGCTTAGAAATAAGAAGACAGTTAATCCGTTGTTTGCAGGAGAATGACTCCAGCTTTCGCTGTCTTTTCCTAAAAAATTTCCCTCTGCTCTGGCTGTAACCTTGGGTCGTGATAACGGCAAGTAAACTCCTCGACTTTTCTTTTGAACCAATGAAAAAGACACAAGTCTCACTCCTCTCATGATCCTTCTATTAAGTTCTAAGCTGTTGCTAGAACTGATGAGTCTGCAAGAGTTTCGAAGGAACCAGAAAGTTCCTGTGAGTTCCTGTAGTTCCTGTGAGGATGGAAAGATGTGAACTTTCTCTTCAGAGTTAGAATGGACAGAGACCTGAAAGCTCTCTGCCTTGGAAGCTGATGTAAGCTGCAGTCATATGCCAAAGACTGGCTTATTCAGTGAAGAATTTATGGACGCCTCCATAACTTCAATAGAGCTCCAAGAGCTCCAAGTTCTTAATGAAATTTCTTTGAGAAACATCTCGTCTTGAAGTCAACCAGGAGCTGACACATTTTCTGATGACCAAGCGGAACCCAGGAAACGTTGGAAAGTAAACAACCAGCTCGGACGGGCTGGGCCTGAAGGACTCTGTGCATCTGAAAGGCTGGTGTCATCTCTTTATTCAGACTCGTCGTTGAAGGTAAAGAGCTGTTTACAAACGTACCTGGATTTCAGCAGAAATCTGATGAGAAGTGTCACTTCTGGTAACATGCTCAAGACAATTTCCTTTAAACCATCTCTCCTCCTATTCCCTTTCCCCTCAATTCTAAGCTGGAAACTATTTCAGTCATAAGAGCCCTCAGACTAAATATGTTAACATCCTGTCTGTTGTGTTACATTCAAGTGTGCTGACGTGTTAAATTGAAAGAAAGTGAAATCATGTCAATCAAGTGTAATGGTGTTAATTTAGTTGATTTATTTTAAATAAATGATAGTGTCTTTGACATATCAAACTAAGTTAACTTGTCCATTGTCACTCCATGGCTTCTGTTTTATTAATCCATCATAAAGATCACAGAAATATTGGGTAAACTGAAAAAGAAAGAATCCGTGAAATTACTATTCAATCTGAATAAGTAAATTAATTAAGGATAAAGAGGTCAGCTTAATACTGACCCCTGCTAAAATCCTTAACATCTGGGTGGCACCGTATGTGTGTAAAGACACAATATATGGTCTCCCTCGTGTTTACTTCATCTGGTGGCCAGTACGAGTTTTCTGAAAGTTTATTGATAAATCTGTGATCTCTCATGAACTGTAACGTCATGTTTGCATATTAGGATCCAAGTTTTAGACTCTAACAGATTAATTATTTTGGCTGGAAAAGTGTTCAGAACGATTGCAGGACTGCAGTTAATGACATTTGAAGCTGAAATTGTTATTTGTTCAACTTTTGAAACGCTATAAGTAGTTTGGTGGGGATCTGTCACGCTGTGTTGGAAGTGTCTGGTGGTTCTGATAAGGACCCGGTCCAGATTACGTTGTGCACAAGCTGAGGCAATCTCACTGCAAAATGACCGCCGAGTCAAATTGCCTGAAAAGCTAATTTAACATCTACAAGATTGCTGTGCTGGTATTTTTACATGTTGGAGCAGGTCAAAAAAGCATATTACTGTTAGAACGTTGTCAGATAGTGGTTCTGTTCAGACCAGAGTTTCTGCTCCATGAAAAAGTGGACCGGAACCGACCTTGACGCGCTCCGAGAGAGTCCGTGTTTGTTCAACAGCTGCAGTGCTGGGTTACTAAGCGTAGCTAAGTTGTGCCTGTTTTAAATGTGATTGCCACATTTCAGAGTTTTGGGGAGTTAATTTGAAGCGTTTGAGTTGTTTAAGAGTCTATAAAGTTGCGCTCTGCTGTGCTAACGTTCAAGCGACGTGTCATACATGTTTGTTTATGAGCTATGATTGGATAAAAAGAGAGTCGTGATCTGTCAATCACGTCTCGTATCTGTAAAGCGCTGATTCGCTGAGGTGGGGGACACACGTCGATGCGACCAACCCACTTTGTCGTCATTTCCGGCACTACATTGGTCGAAGGTAAGAAAACTACATTCACCATGATTGCTTGGGGAAAGAACTACAAGCGCTGTGATTGATTGGTTGACGTCACGTATCTGAGTAGCGAGCTCCGCCTCGCTGGAAGCTGGTGACGCGCCACGCACGCCGCTGCGTCGGCCCGCCCCCTCTCTGTCTTCAGACTACGTGCATCCCTCAACACAAGACAAACGGAGATTTCACTAAAAGTTAAAAAACTTAATTTAAGCCATCTAAACTGTCTAATCATACAGATGTGTCTCTGACAAGAATGCAGTTCGAGCGTTTATCACGTACAGGCTCCTACTCTTTCCAATGTTGATATTTTTACAGAGTTGTTAGATGCTACTCGCAAGCTAACGGCTAAGCTGCAAGAAGTCAACCAAGCCGTCTCTAGCAGCCGGAAGTAGAAAGAAAAGGTCACCTCGTGATAAGTTTAAGACTTGAATCTGCCCCCTGTTGGTTAAAAGACGTTAACAGATGGGTTTTCTCATAGATCATCATAAGAAGTCAGCATTTTTATGGTGAATTACCAGCTTTGAATTTGTTCTGTACACAAACAAAAACTCCTGTTTATTCTAAATACAAATTTTAGAATAACAGAGGTACAGACAGACAATTTATGCTCATTTTAAATACTGAAGAGATTTAAAATAACACTCAAAAAGCATCTTTTATTTGATTTTCAAATTAAATAAAAAATATAAAAAATGATGGAGAACAGAGCATTTCCAGATAAAGCTCTTCACATCTCTGAATTTTAAACAGAATTGGTGTGCACAACTGCACACTTTTAGTTAAAATGGCATTTTTAACGTTTTTCTGTGTACAATTAATGACTCCAGTTTATTTTAAATAAGGAAATATTTAAAATAACAAACTACAAGCATCTCTCATTAATTTGGAGAAAATTTCAAAACAAAGATGGAAGATGAGAATAATGATGAAGCTTTCAAGCTGATCGCATCAAGGCTTGAAAATCTTGAATTATTAAGGCAGAGTTTAATTCGAAGAAAAGAAGAACTTCGCCAAGAACGCCTTGAGTTAAAACATGAGATTAGAGAATCAAAAATAAAACGGCGTGCTATAAATGGTTTTGATGTTCGTCAACTCCCTGACCCGATCTGGTTAAAAACAAAACCAGAGCGTGAACTACATTGCCAAGAAAAGGTCAAATCCCACTCGCTGGAGCTGGAAGGGACAAGTTCATCAACTCCCTCTCCTAAAAAAGGCGAGAAGAAACATGTTTTTCGAACTAACAAACCACGACATGTTGATGCCCGCTGGAACTATGAACCACAGTGGCTTAGACAAGACCCAGAGTATGGAAAACGATTTCAAAAGGGGGGCGCACGTCCTAAAGATAAGAAAGATGGTCACAAAAGTAAACCATATCACAAAAGGGGGTCCGAACAGGAACCCCCAGTTCAAGGACAAGCCCCTCCTGCCCCTCGAACGGAACAGTCCGAGACCGGCAAAAAATCACAGAAGTTCCAGAAAAAAGGCAACATACCTCTAAGCTCTGAGGAGATAGTGGACATAAGTTGGTTGTTTGAAAACTTGAATGATACAGAGGATGACCGAACTGGTACAATGCGTGACATTGTCTTTGATAACTCCGAGCCCACAAATAACCAGCTGCGCAAAGCAAAGATTGAATTGATACACCGTCATCTCAAAGGCCCTCTGACCTCGGAAGAGGTAGAGAACATACGTCGATTGTTAAAAGAGTTGGATAATACTAGCAAGAATGAACAAGATTTTCAAACTGACATACAACGAAATGTTGGTACCAGCTGGAACAGTGACTCAAAATGGTTTAAAGGGAGCCCCGCCCCTAAAGCACCTCAGATTGAAAAATCTGAGACAAGCAACGAACCACAAAAGGTAGGTGTTCACTCTCTAAGAGACCCACAACGGTTCAGATCGAACCAGGTGGGTGAAAACCAAGGTCCATCGGTGGGTGGACTTCAAAAGAAATTGAAGTATGAGGACCTATACTCATGTAACTATGCGTGGTCCCAACAGAAACCCCCGAGCCTTGGAACTGCACCTCCCGCGCCTCGAACTGAACAGTTCGAGACAGGCAAAGAGTCACGAATGTCCCGGAATAATGGCCCAACACCTCTATGCTCGGAAGAGACAGAGGAAGTAAGTAGTTTGTCAGTAGATTTGAATGTTACTGTGCTTGACCAACCTGATACAATGAGTGGCGTTATCATTGATAATGACACTATCAACATTGACCAACCTGGAGCGATGTGTAGCACTGTCTTTCACAAAGACTCAGAGCACACAAATAACTCAGCGCACACTACTACCAACATTGCCATGGATGTTGACAGCAAACCAATTGCTGACACACAACAACATCCTGAAGGTCATGATGCTGACAGCCAACAAGATGCTGACAGTGAACATGAGTACACAGCCAGAGTCACACGTGAACAGAAACGTGGGCCAAGACCTGTGAGGTTTCTGTGTAACTTTATACAAAGGGGGGTGGCTAAGAAAGCTTACCTGCCTATCACACTGGAAGGTGTCCTTGAGCGTGAAGCCCTCCTGGATGGCAGTTCTGATATAACCATTATGTCGGCCAAGCTGTTCGAGGAGCTGAGGACCGCCGCTAACGGTGTTGACAGGCAAATACCCTTTGAGAAATGTGCTATTGAGCTACAGGGTCTCGCAGAGACGAGAACAACCCTAACAGCTATGGCTATGGTTCACATGCAAATTGGCGAAATGACACTACACCACCCGGTGTACGTGTCTAAACTTGACTCATTCCCATTTTTGGTTGGCCAAGATTTTATAAACCGCTTCAACGCGATTATAGATTATGGTCAACAGAAAATGTGGGCACAGTGAGAAAACCCCTGCCAATAAAAGTGCTTCCTAGTTGCGATACAGACTGCCTAACCGCAGGTACCGCAAAGGACACACGGGACACCTCATCCGAGGACGAGAGCCCGGTAAGTGAACCTTCAACTACAGGTGAGACAGAAGAGACCCAAAAGTTGGACCAAACTCTGGCCCAACAAGAGAACCTCCTCTGTGAGCTGACACATTCAGCACTCCCTGACCACTGCCTACCACAGGTAGTGAAAGGTGTTGAGATCCAAGGATCCCACACCGATGACGCTGTACTGTCCTCTGAGACGGGTAATTCGGCAATCAACCAAGCTTTCAATGAAACCTTGGTTCAAGGGCATCTGAGTCCAGAAGATGACAGTCAACCAAACGCTGACAGTCACTTGGACATCATTGTTGCAGACTACGAGGACCCCTCTTCAGACAAGAAGGGGGCAAACTCACATTACCTACCACAGGTAGAGAAAGGTGTGGAGATCCAAGGACCCCACACCGAGGCTGCTGTACTGTCCCCTGGGACAGGTAAATCGGCTATCAGCCAAGCTTTCAATGAAACCTTGGTTCAGGAGCATTTGAGTCTAGAACTAGTCAGAAATGACATAGTTTTTACCGACTCAAAGAGCCTCTCTTCAGTCGAGAGGTGGGAAGACACACACAACGACAGTGACCCATCGCAGTCTGTACAATCAGACACACCTGCGACTGCGCCGACGGTTGTGACACACCTGAATTACGCGGAAAGAGGTAAACGTAAGAAGATACGTTGGCCAAAACCTAAACGATTCCTGTGTACCGTCTTCTCTCAGCTGCGCGAACAGCTTAAACTAAACGGTGGCATCCTAACTTGTGCCCATGGACGGACGTCCTCACCTGTGTTCGTGGTCCCCCATGACCAAAGGGGGGTGATGTTAGGCCATGCCAAAGACAAAGATTTGAATGTACACCTCAGAAACACTTTTGCTTTCGCCCAGAAAAACCTGGAAAAATCCGCTGAAGGACGTAAGGCGTACTATGACCAGAAGGCCTCTCACAATGAACTCCAAGTGGGAGACAGAGTCTGGTACTATACGTTCGCCCCAACAACCGGGAAAGGAGAGTCCGGGACCGGAACTCTCGCCCGCAAACTAATGCCCAGGTGGACTGGACCTCATCTGATAACAGACAAAGTGTCCTCAGTCGTCTACGAAATCAAAATCAGCAAAGGCCGCAAAGAGCCAATTGCTAAATGGGTACATCGAAATCAGATCAAACCTTACAAGGCGTTCAATGACTCCACAAAAGACAAAGATCTCACAAACACACCGACTTCATGGGATAATAAGGTCGTCCAAACACAAGTTAGTAAATAAACTAATCAGGTTTAAACTACCATATTTCCCACCCTATAAGTCGCATTGTCCAATTTGAACTTAGAAACGCTAAGCCTAAAACCCACAACAAAAAACTAACCTTAACAACCGTTTAAATCCACGAGATTTAATTTGACCTCGGTCATAAAGTTGAGACCTGTTTTTCTTGTGTGTTGCACTTTGGAATCTGACGACAAGAGTGTGTCGAAGCAGTGAAACGTTGTTTCCTTGTTGTTTAGTCATTACTGTTGTCATTAGTTGAGATATTGTTTGGTTCTGAACACTCCCAGCCAAAAAGGTTTTGTATTAACATTGGTTAATGAATGATATGGATTTAACTATGCCAACATGCAGTTCGTTTTGTTAAATCTCAATCGTCGAAGAGTCAATGTAGTTTAAAGCTACTCAAGGTACCATAAACTACACTGGTCTCACAATTTCTAAATTGAACCGATTCGATCGTTTCTATTCTAGATTGTCTATTCATTTTGATGAGTCTCGCCATAGACTTCAAAATTTATTAGGAATACCAAATCCTACGTCGTTCGTCTAAAAGACAACAGACATTTAGATCAAACTATATTTCATTTTTATTTTAGTTTAACCTAAACTAAGTAATGAATGGAGGAATAGTTTGGAATTAGAGGCCTTCGTTACAGAAGCCCTCCAAAATTTTATAGGTACAAATCCCTATATCTAATTTACAGAATTGATCCACCCCTTAATTGGTAAGTGTAGCTGATCTAAACCATGATAGCTTACATACCAGGTGCATATAGGTAAGGCTTAATGTAAAATCCCAATCATAAGCCCACCTTAAAAAACCACATAATTGCATGACACATAGAACCAGAGTGGCACTGACTGGAAACCAACCAGCCAACAACCTTCGATGTGGGGACCTGCAGCTCCAACGCTTGGTCTTCAACCTTCATCCAAGGGTCGCCTCCTCTGCGTCAATCGAGGGATCCCCTCTACATGCTGATTATGAAAACAATTGTTGCTGATCAATCAACAAAACTAATCGTTGTGGAATTACTGCTGTGGAATTACCGCTGTGGATTATAAGACTTTGTTTTCCAAAGGATTAAAAGCTTTTCGCAATGGGATTACCTCCGAACAGTATGGAATTTCCAAAACTTTATGGGATTATAATTTTTGATTTTTCTTTTCCACTTGCTGGATTACTTCAAGATCAAAGACAGTTCAAGGTTTCCTTTCGTGTTGGACCCCATCCCCAAGGACTGGCGATGGCTTCCAAAAGGGGGGAGATGTAGTGGACCTACCCAGGGTCAAATTAAGGTCTTTGAACTGTCCAGTGATGACCTTTACTGACCTCTCAGTAAAGCAAGACATTTACTACAAAATCATTCATTTAGCTATAATCTGATAACATAGTCACCAATAAGAGACTATTTCTATCTTTGATTTTAAGCTGATGTGATCAAAAGAATAACTTTTGTCATTTTCATGATGTGTGCTTTTAAGCTGTGTTATTCTTTGAGAGTTAAACTGTGTTTCACTGCTGTGTTAAAGGGAAATATCGGGTCACAGAGACCCGACTGTTTTGTTTAGAAATAAGAAGACAGTTTAATCAGTTGTTTTTCATTGAACAAGGCTCCAGCTTTCTCTGTCTGTTCCTAAACAAATCTCCCTCTGCTGCTGCTTGTTAACCTTGGGTTTGATAAGACAAATGAACTCCTCGACTGGTCCTTCCTTAAGTACTAGTCTAAGCTGTGCTGAAACGCTTCAGTGAGTTGCTGGGAACTTCAAAAGAGATGTGAACTTTCCCAAGAGCTGGACACGTGTGGTCAAGAGCTAACGACCGGCGTCTTCAGCTAAGGACTGATAACAGGCTGTTATGAGTCTACTTCGAACAAGCCGAGCTCAAAAACTTTGTTTATTCCCTCCTGGAATAAGTTTATCTTGAAGTCAGAGGCCTGAAGCTGACATATTCTCTGATGACCAACGCGGAAGCCAGGAGACGTTGAAACGTAAACTAAAACCAGTTTTGGACGTGCTGGGACTAAAGGACTCTGTGCATCTGAAGGCTGGTGTCTTCCCTCTTACCGGGCGGTCGTCAAAAGGTAAAGGAGCTGTTTACAAAACGTACCTGGATTTTAGCAGAAGTCGGATGAAAAGTGTCACTCTGGTATCATGCTCAGGATAATTTCTTCTTAAATCTTTCCTCCTACTCTTTCCCCTCTCAATCTAAGCTGGAAACTATTTTAAGCTAAAGAGCCCACAGACTAAATATGTTAACATCCAATATTGAAGTCTGTTGTGTTAAATTTAAGTGTGCTGACGTTTTAATTTGAAAGAAAGTGAAATCATGTCAATCAAGTGTAATGGTGTTAATTTAGTTGATTTATTTTAAATAAATGATAGTGTCTCTTTGACATATCAAACTAAGTTAACGTCTTTGTCACTTAATGGCTCTGTTTATTTATCCATCATAAAGATCACAGAAATATTGGGTAAACTGAAAAAGAACAGAATCCGTGAATTTACTATTCAATCTGAATAAGTAGATTAATTAAGGTAAAAAAGAGGTCAGTATTAATATTGACCTCCTCCTTAATTCTTACACCCTGGACAGGTTGCAAGTCCATAGAGACAAACGAGACAAACAACCATTCACTCTCTCACTCACACCCAGGGGCAATTAATTAGAGTTACCAATTAGCCTAACATGTATGTTTTTGGTCTGTGGGAGGAAACCAGAGTACCTGGAGAAAACCCATGTATACTTTTTTCATTCATTCATTCATTCAACCTTTATTTATACAGGCTAGCCTCGTTGAGTCACGGGGACTCATTTACAAGAGGGACCTGTCTCACTCACACCAAACAACCATCCACTCTCACACTCACACCTAGGGTCAATTTAGAGTCACCAATCAGCCTAACAAGCATGTTTTTTGGTCTGTGGGAGGAAACCGGAGTACCCGGAGGAAACCCACGCATGCACGGGGAGAACATGCAAACTCCACCCAGAAAGGCCCCGGGCCTGGATTTCAGCCAGCGACCTGCTCGTTGAGAGGTGGCAGCTCTACCAACAGAGCCACTGTGCAGCCTTGCTTCAAAACAATTCTACATCTAAGAATATTAACCATATTAGTATTTTGTCTTTCTTCATTTTTTGAATGACCCAGATTACGTCATCCTACTAAAGCCATTTAAATGTCTAATTATTTCCATCAGGAGATGATGCAATTATTTCTGTTTCTTGTGCAACTTCTGTGTAGAGGCATATTGGTTTCAAATGCTTTTAGGCCTAAATTTCAGCTGTTCGAATGCTTCAGCCAAGACATGCATCATAAGCAGCATCAGGTAATGACATCATGCATTTCAATGCACACTTGTGTTTTTGAAAAAAAAAAAAAAAAACTTTATTTTTAGTTACTGTTGGTATTATAATATTGACAAAATATTCAGCAACAGATGATAATTTGTAAAATATCATTTTTTTTAACATAAAAAATGTAAGTGTGGTGTTTAGAAATAGTCGTTATGACTCCTTCCTCAGGTTCTCTCCCATCCATCCAGGACACTGGTCTCAGACGCTCTCTGAACACAACAAATAAAACCAAAAGAGACAGCTCACACCCACAATATGGACTGTTTACTCTGCTGACCTCTGGCAGGACAGCCTGAGGACCAGAACCACCAGGTTCTGCAACACTTTCATCCCACAAGCTGTTAGACTGCTGAACTCAGGTCACTAATGAAGTGACCACAACAGCAAACACACACACACACACACACAGACATTCCTGAACACCATAGTCTATAACATTCATGTAAATGATGTACTCTACACTGCTGTGGAGAAATGAAGCAACATTTTGGTCAGTTTTGCATGGTGCACAGTACAATTTTGAATGACAATACATTTTTATATTATTATTATTATTCCAGACTCAAAATATGAATTGCTTGAATGTTATTAATTTACAAATGGTAGAGAAATCTGATAGAAATGGTGTTTTATAGATTTAGAAAGTTCACAATTTCATAAAGTGCTACATTTTCCTGCCCATTTCTTTTCTGTCGATTCATGGCATTTTTTAAATTTCTGATATTATAAACCCTTTTGTATATTCTCACTAAAGTGTAGCTGTTAAGTGACAGAATGGGGTTTTATCATTAGTGAAAAAAGAAGTGGAAAATAAAAACTTCTGCCCTGACACCACGACCCAGTTTTGTTTTTTTAGGCCACTTACAAGACACCCGAAGGACAATTCTGTCAAGCAAATCCATGAAAAACAACCAAAAAACAGCAGCGCTGACTGTTACACAAAATATATTATGTGTGACCTTGAATGGAGTCGAGCACACTTAGAAACAAGAGCAGGAAGAACATAATGGGCAAGAAATAAATTCTTGAAATTAGTTCCAAGGTCTGAGCCATGAGAGGCAACACAACAAGCAAAATAAAATCATAATACTGTATAGCAACTCTGATATCAGAAGAATGGTTACTGCATTTTGTCCGTAACACTACCCTGACAACATTTTACGTCTGTGCAATGTATGCACAACTAAAATATATACGAACAACACTAAAGCTTACAGGAAAGGTTATTCTGAACAGCTGGCTGACAAAGTTGGTGTATGATCATAAGTGCCTGGTTAGATTACAAACTTTTCCCAGTTTTCTTCCTTAAGGGTTATTCTGTTCCCTTGTAGCCCAAAAGAGAGATTGGTGCCTTGGAACAAACAGGGAACTTGGTGAAAATGTCAAGTTAAAGTGGAACTGATGGCGTTGAATATCCATGTTGTGTAACGCTGACCTGACAGGCAGTGTGCGGTCTCCTTTGCGGCGGTCCATCTCTCTCTGGGGTACAGGGTACCAGCGGAAGTTCAGCTTCCAGTTAAAGCCTCCGTATGTCATATCAGATCCTGCCATGTACTCAAATGTATCATCACTGATGACGTCAATGATGGGGCACACCACAGTTCTCCTAAAAGGATCCGAAACACAAACACATCAATGCAAGTCAAAGTGCAAGCATGTTACACACACACAAGATGCAATAACCAGGCTCTTGTGTGTCTTTAGGAAGCAAACAACGATTACTGGTACTATAATTAAACAGCAGGTAAACACAAGAACAATCCTTCATGCTCAACAATGACCTGCTGTTTTGTTCTTCTAAAACTAGCCAATGGTGTGTGCATCTGTTGTGTACTTGTTCCTTACTTGTCATGTTTGATGCGAGCGAGCAGAGGCTCCAGCCACCCTGTGGTGCACTCACAATGTGCATCCAGAAAGGTAATGACCTAGTAAAACAAAAGACAAAACAGGAGACTAACGCAGCAGTGCTTAACACCAGAAGAAGTGCAGGTCAAAGGCTAATGGATGTTACATGTGTTTGATACTGTGCAACATTTTTTAACTTCTCACTTATATTAAATTTTTGCTTCCAAGGAGTCTAACTTTTATACATGCTTTTAAAGTGGTCTTCATCAGGAATTTATCACTTATTAAAGGTTGCATTGTGCACTGTGTGCTTAAGAATGTAGGAAAGTGGACAAATGAAGGGCAAAAGAAGTGTTTGTTCTAAAAATCTATTTTCAGCAGATGAACAGTAACAAAGTCATTTATTTAATAAACAAGAAAAACATCCAGCCAGACTTCTGCTCCACCTGAGCGATGCACCATCCTGCCTTTTACTGCATGTCCATTTTCAGCTGCATTTGTGAGAATCCCCTTGTTGGTGCTAAAATACTGTTCGGATTCTGTCAATCATAACTTTTACATAAGATTTACCCAAGAAAATAGATGGAAACAAATTGCGCCTTTGTGACAGGCTGCTGGTAAAGTGTTTAAAGGGCCACTGACATGATTTTTTTACTATTCATAAAATTGCTCAATATATATATATTTTATCATTTAAATATGTTTGTTTTTGCAAACAAAATGATAAACCACATTAATTTTGCTTTAAAAGTGATTTTGAACTTCAAGCCGTGTTTAATCATGGGAAATCCGATTACACACGAACACACCATCTGTGACGTAGTGTGAGGCAGAGGGCTCTGGTCTCTTTAATAGCAGACAATTTAAAACCCGACGAATTTAGCAATCTATGTGAAGATTTGAGCTATTTGTCTTCATTTTGGGAAGCAGAAAATAGTTTGGGTGATGGAACAAGAAACAACAGGATCTAATTTAATAATAATAATAATGAATTCAATTTAGGTCTGATGCTGTATCAGACTGACCTTCATGTCGAGCTGCTCATATCCACGCACTGTGACAAGCCCAGAGCTCTGCCTCTCACTACGTCACAGATGGTGCGTTCGCGTGTACCGGTAATCGGATTTCCCAGGATTAAACACGGCTTGAAGTTCAAAATCACTTTTAAAGCAAAATTAAAGTGATTTATCATTTTGTTTGCAAAAACGAACATATTTAAATGATAACTTCGAAATAAAGTAAAACATGTTTTAGAGCTGTCAACACTACAGGCATTATATTATTCATTTGTTGTTCCATATCCGACATACTGTATACAGGTATGGGGCAACACATATACAGTAAAACCAACACTAAACCGTTATCTGTCATACAAAAGAAAGTCATGAGAATTTTATATAAAGTGGACACCAGAGAACATACAAATAAATTGTTTATTCAATCAAATATCTTGAAACTAAAGGATCTGGTTAATTTAAAAATGTTATTGATTATGTTTAAAGCTAGAAAGAGATTATTGCCATTTAATTTACAAAAGTTCTTTGTCTTAAGCTCTTGTGAAAGAACTAACAGAAGGAAGTATGATTTCAAAAGTAAAACTGTGCGTACTACTTTAAAACAAATGTGCATTTCGGTGCATGGAGTAAAACTATGGAACAGTTTGGATGAGGAGTTTAAAAATTGCTCTACAATAAACCAATTCAAGAAACTTTATAAAAAAAGAATGATTAACTCTTATACACTTTTGAGTTGTTAATGGGAAGAGTGATATATTGTTATGTATGTTATTGTTTATATATTGTTTGCAACTTGTTTTGTTAATTTAATGTTTACGGCCATGACATTTTTGTAATTATTGAGAAAGGGGGCAGGGGCCTCATGTATCAACGGTGCGTACACACAAAAAACGTGCGTACGTCACTATCCACGCAAAACTCTGTATGTATCAAAACAGAACTGAACGTGGATATGTCCGCACCGCCACGGCAGCTCCAGTGCAGGCGTACGCACGTTTCTGTGGTTTGTGTTCCTTTGGCGACACCTACAGGTGATTCTGGAAACTGTTCATGATGGGGTAATAATGATTATTTCCACCCAAACACACATGATGAACAATTATTACATCCACATGGACGCAATCAGAATACAACCTGCAAAAAATATAAAAAACAGAAAGACTGAATAGTTCTGCACAGCTTAAATTCTTGTTTTTTGTTCATTTTTAGCTGTTTTAGCAGTTGAAGAACGTGATGCATGATGGGACAAGACGACATTCCTCTGTTGCAGGGTATATTTAAATGAAAACAACGTTTGTCTTTATTTTTAATTCATTCCAGATTTAAAGAACACAAGAAAACTATTTAAAAAAACCCACAAGAAATCCTCTTTTGCCTTCATTTCATGTATTGTTTCATTTCATGTTGTTCATTCTAAATAGTTTTCTTGTGTTCTTTAAATCTGGAATGAATAATAAAAAAAAAAAACGTTGTACCATGCGGGATTCGAACTCATGAGGTTTGGGACGAAAGGCAGGCACGCTACCCACTGACCTATTTAGGCATGTTAGAATAGCTTGGTCAACTTCTCATTTAAAAGTGGACGGTTTGTTGTGCGCTGAGCGTGCCAAACAAAACCTTTTTCTGTGCCTCTCTACGTCACTCAGAAGTGTCTCCAGTTCACAGTCCGTGAAGTTACTCTTTTTTCCACGTTTCGACATGATTTGCAATAGAGCAAAGACGACATTCCTAACGTGCAGGGCATATTTAAATGTATTTGCATATTTATATGGAGGCGTGTCAAAGGCGGAGTCGGCCACTCTCTCATGTGCGCTCAATTCCACGTTGGTTGTGATGTACAAAAGGAATGTGCGTGGATTCCGGTGTACGCACAGTTTGA
Source organism: Garcialebias charrua (assembly GCA_038048925.1). NCBI lineage: Eukaryota > Metazoa > Chordata > Actinopteri > Cyprinodontiformes > Rivulidae > Garcialebias > Garcialebias charrua. Next base: position 47,548 of record JBBPBX010003526.1, read on the forward strand.
TACATCTGGATTTATTTGTGCGTACGCAGTTTTCTGGATTTGACCGTACACAACTTTTCAGTAAGAAATCCACGCAAGTCTTTGTACATGAGGCCCCAGGTCTATACAAGATTTTCTTCTTCCTGCTCCCTCTTCACTCGTGTAAATATGTTTTGTCAGAGAATGTGTTTGTAAACTGATGATTTTTTTTTTAAATCGAGTGAATAAATTGATTGATTGATTGATTGATTGAAAAGATATATATTTTTAGCAATTTTATGAAAATTAAAAAATCGTGTCAGTGGGGCTTTAAGGATCCTATTGAAAACTAGTTCTGTAATATCGCTAAGTTGTCTGTTGTACATTCTTACACCTTAGAGCAGGGGTCACCAACGCGGTGCCCGCGGGCACCTGGTCGCCCGCAGGGACCTCGATTCGCCCGCAGGGCATGTTCTAAAAATATCACTCATCATCAAGGCGCACCACGTAAAAATCGTCATTACTTATATTTTTTTATTTAAGAAATAACATTTGCAAGGATGCATATTTGAAATTAAAATGATTAATACAATTTTTTTAAAGAAATAGATTTATGTATACAGTTTAGCAATCCCTTGTCTGGGGTCAAAGTTCAGAATCATGCGTAGACCACTCCCATCTCTTCAGCGGCGCAGCTACAAGCTAGTTTTACCTCCAAGAGGTTAAAATGGCAGAAAAACATAAGAAAACATATGTTCACAGTTACTGGGAGGAAGAGGTCTTTCACAGTGTTGAAAGACAAGTGTGTCCGTGTCTCATTAGTGGCTGTGGCGACAGCAAAACCCTGGTGGCTCACAACAGACAGAAGAACGTCAGCGCAGCTTTGAGCAAATGGCAGACGGTTTTCTTGAGGCATTTTCAGGTATGGAGCTCTTGAAAGAAGAAATGATGAAATATTATGTGAAAATAATTTATTAAAAGAGTAAAAGATGTGATGATTAGTTAAAATGGTTTTATATACAGTATACAGCACTTTGTTGCAGCTTTTAAAGGGCTTTATAAATAAAGTATTATTATTAAAAATGCTGCAGATCTGAGGATCAATACTAATGTCACATGATTCATTTAAAAATGTCACGTTGTTTATTATATTACATTACTGATATTTTGTATCTGCAAGAGTTAAGAGTTATTCTGAAATGTTACAAACACAACAGTTAAGGCCGAGATACACTGAAGCAGACTCCGTATACGCGCGTATACGCGCATATTTTGTGCGTATGTTTTTGCTGCTATACTTCAAGAAACTATCAGCTTTCAAACGCTCTCGTTCTCCTTGTTGTAATATGAGCAGCAGCACACGGAAGGGACTCAACTGAGCTCGCTGATTGGTCACTTTGACACGCCTACTGAAATGATTGACAGATTTCAGTCAGCTCAAAGTGAAACCTATCATGAGCAGCTCGCTGAAGACCGCTGCGGTGTTCTGATGCGGTGTTTCTACTATATATGTTATAAAAAGTTCTCTCAGAAATAAAAATAATAACAGGGAGTGCTTTTCCTGCAGCACACAGCCCACCAGGGAATATATAAAACATCGCGCACCCAGGTAGGACCTGAATTCATTCATTTCATTCATCGAGTGAACGGAGGAAGAAGCGGTTACTTGACTTTAGGCAAAAAAACAAAAGAAAAGGCCCGATCAGCGATAAAAAAGAGGAATTTATTTAATTTGTGTAACATACAAAACAGTCCGGCGCCGGGGAAGTTTAGGTCAGACACCGCGCATCGCGTATGCGCATCGCGTATCCATCCATCCATCCATCTTCTTCCGCTTATCCGAGGTCGGGTCGCGGGGGTAGCAGCCTAAGTAGGGAGGCCCAGACTTCCCTCTCCCCAGCCACTTGGAGCAGTTCCTCCGGGGGAATCCCAAGGCGTTCCCAGGCCAGCCAAGAAACATAGTCCCTCCAGCGCGTCCTGGGTCTTCCTCTGGGTCTCCTCCCGGGCGCTGTACCGGGATGAGGATCAGTTCCTCCAAATCCGAGGCCATGGTCTTGAGCCGGAAAAGGGTAGCATGCCCTCTCCGGGTCGGGGAGGAGGTCCTGCCCCAAGTGGAGGAGTTTAAGTTCAAGCGCATCGCGTATGCATAGTAAAAAAATACTTTTGCGCGTACTTGCCCTGAGGGGCTACGCGGGGCTACGCTTTTGCCACAGCGTACGTACGCTGCGTATAGGCGTATCGTGAGGACGCTCGAGTGTATCTCGCCCTTTAGTGCAAACAGGGCTTGACTGGAAGATTTTATTTTTAATAGGTTCTTAAAAAATGCTACAGATTTGTTAACAGTAAAAGGCAAATTTTTAATGAATGTTACAAATGTGTTCATTCCTACAAAACAGTTAATAAAATATTTATAAAATACACTGAATTTCAAACGTTACAGACTGAGTTAAACATAAAATAAATAGTGTTTTATGTATATCAGTTAATAAGTCATCCATTATGCCTCCTTGTTTAGGACCGGAGCCAATCTCAGCTGCTTTTGGGTGAAGGCAGTGGACACTCAGGACAGGTCTCAAGTCTGTCCCAGACAAACCCAGGACAGGTCTCCAGTCTGTCCCAGAGACACCCAGGACAGGTCTCCAGTCCATCACAGAGACAGACAAAGAGACTAACAACCATCCACACTCCCAGTTATCCCAGCAACCAACTACAATACTGTAGTGAGTTTGATTAATGTACAAACTCATTAAACTAGTGTCAAGATTTGTTCATAGAATGTAGCCATCACATAAAGTCTTGCTGCTTGGGTGACATACAGATGTAGTACAGTGTATACCTCATCAATTGTCTAAGGACAATTTACAGTTGCACAGAAGAACCAAAAAGGATTCAAACTGAGGACTCAAATTCTCAATTGAGAATTCTAATCACTAATGATCAATAATAATTGATAATATTTACCAAGCTAAATCCTTATCCAGAGGTGGGCAACGCTAATCCAAAAATTAGTTCCGCTATTTCTAAAGCACTAATTAATTTATTTAGGTCCGCAATTTCAAAAGCACTAATGTCTTATGAAAATTAGGGGAAGCTAATTCTAATCCGCTAATTAAATTCAACAATTGGTAGCAGCAAGTTATGCAATATTTGCACTACACTGCCAACTAGCGGTGCATGAACTGTTATACAGTAAGTTGTTTGAGTTTCAGAGTATTTAGTTTGGTTCTCTTCAACAGGTTTGACAAGGACAAAATGTACCCATTCCAAAGTCTGTTAGCTAAACTGCAGACATATTTGGCTGTTTTTTTTTCTTCTTTTGTTACTTTTAGTACCACTAGATCGCATGTGTCAAACTCAAGGCCCGTGGGCCAAATCCGGCCTACCATAACCGTTTCTGTGGCTCTCTACACCCTAGAACTTCAAGATAACAGTTGTAAGCATGTTGCTCTCAGGTGATGGGTCCCCATCCCTACACTCCCTGGTCTCTCTGTTAATTGTCTTGCTTATCTCCTCCATTTTGTTGTCCAGGTGTTTGTGATTGTCATGCTGTGTGTTCATGTACCTGTATATAAAGTCAGGGATTTTTTAATTGATAAAGCTCTGTATATGTTGTATAACACAATCATTGTTCCACATTTAATCTATTGTATTGAGGTTTGGGGAAAAGCGTGCAAAACAATTACAAAGCCTGTTTTTATTTTACAAAAGAGAGCTGTAAGAGTAATCACCAGAAAACATTTCAGTCACCCATCAAACACCTTGTTTCTTCAGCTAAATTTATTGAAATTCCAGGAATTGGTAGAATATAGTATTTTATCAGTTATGTATAGGGCTCATAATAACACATTACCTTTAAATATCCAAAGAAATTTAGACAAAGTTATTACAATCTTAAAGGGACAGATATTCATCAAACCACAATTCAGAACCAGCTTAAAGGGACGGTCTACCTCAATTCAGGGAGTTGGATTGTGGAATGTTCTGGAGAGTGATGTTAAAAATGCAAAATCAATTCATTCATTCATTCATTCAACCTTTATTTATACAGGCTAGCCTCGTTGAGTCACGGGGACTCATTTACAAGAGGGACCTGTCTCACTCACACCAAACAACCATCCACTCTCACACTCACACCTAGGGTCAATTTAGAGTCACCAATCAGCCTAACAAGCATGTTTTTTGGTCTGTGGGAGGAAACCGGAGTACCCGGAGGAAACCCACGCATGCACGGGGAGAACATGCAAACTCCACCCAGAAAGGCCCCGGACCGGGATTTGAACCGGCAACCTTCTCGCTGAGAGGCAGCAGCTCTACCAGTTGTGCCACCGTGCTGCCCAATGTATACATTTAAGAAAAAGGTCGAAAAGGACTTGCTCAAAAACTATATATGATGAAGCTTAGTGTGTTTGTGTATTACAGTTAGAAAAATTAAGTAGAGTTATTCATTTTGTGATGTAGTTTGAAGGTTATCATTGGTTGAACAAACTGTGAAATAAATAAGGGGCAGATATAATAAGATTTCATCTTCTTTCTGCTCCTTTCATTTTATCCTACTTGTATTCTTGTATCTGATGAAACTGTTTTGTATTGTTCTTTTAAAATGAATGAATAAACATCAAATCAAATCAACGGCCCAGTCAGAGTCCAGAACCTGAACCTGAAACCTTCAGAGAGCTGAGCAGAAACCTCAAAGAACTGAAGCAACAATGGAAAGAAGAGTGGGTCAGAACTCCTCCAGAACCAGGAGAGAGACTGATGAAGTCCTGCAGACTGATGAAGTCAGAGAACCACAGAGGATTCTGCTGCTGAAGGAGGTTCTGTTGGGTCAGAGGCACAAGCTGAGGTTAAATTTTAATGATTTTAGAACTTGTTAAAGATCATCCATCCAGCCATCCAGCTAACTGTCTATCCATCCATCCATTCAGCTAAAAGTCTATTCATCCTTGTATCTGATGAAACTGTTTTGTATTGTTCTTTTAAAATGAATGAATGAACATCAAATCAAATCAAAAATAAGTCTGTATCTCTGTGTTTATCATTGTCCTGGCATTGTCTCCTGTTGCCTCTGTCTCCTGAGTTCCTTGTGATTCCCTGAGTATGTAAGTTTGCTGCCCTGCGGACGCCATTTTGAAGAGTCCTAATGGTGAACTACTTTTTTTAAATCCAGCAGATTTGACCATTTCGTGAAACTCTCAAGCTCAGAAAAACTTGTGCTATAACGTCAGCTATGAAATATATTTTTTCTCAGCAAAGAAATAATTGTTTTACCGTGTTTTGTTGTAAAATCCTGGCTTCTTTGGCCGTCGCGGACGCCATTTTGAAGAGTGCTAATGTGGCGAAATTCTATTTTTAAATCCAGACGCGTCGCGTAGGCCCTGAGAAACATCCATAAGTTCACCCTCCATGTTAAAAAGTCTTCGTCTGACTCTTCGAAAACAAGCAATAAGGCTCCAGAGTAACACACTGGCTGCTAACTGATAGAGAGAGCACACACCAAGAGACTGAGGGGGACGCTTTTTTGTCACGGACCACATCCGGCGCTGCTCGTAAATACGTTATTTCGTTTTTACTGATAGATAATTAGTTATTAGCGGTACTGCATTTTAAATAAAAATAGCATAAATCCGCTTATGAATTATAAAACTCAGTCAATCCGCTGTAAAGCTAACAGTTTAGCTACGCTATAAGCGGATTAGCGCAATAGCGCTACCTAGCGGTTGGAGGCCCACCACTGTCCTTATCATTGTGTGGAGTCTTTAATAATACAGATCAGATCAGATGTGATCAGGCAGTCATATATTCACATGTATGTAAATGTATTATTATTAATACTATAGTTAAAGGTGAGCCGTGCAAATTTGTTTGGATCGAACAAGTAGTCCTTCGTGTCTCTCGGTCCCACTGAAGTAGCTCTCGGTCTCAAAAAGGTTGGTGACCCCTGCATTAGAGACTAAACGTGAAGAAATTACAGAAGACCAACAGGTTTGCACATTACTGTACACGTGCGCAAACACACCTGGCCTGTAGAGAGGGATGCTCCCTTAAGACGAGCGCGGATGAGTCCGGACCGCTGGTCCATCCTCACCACTCTGACAGGCACTTCTAATTTCCTGACGTACTGCTCCAACGGTCGTTTCAGAAAGTCTAACACAAATAAACATAAAGACACACAAACATGAAAGACATACAAAAAAGTTGGATTATAACATTTTCCCTCAGTGGCAACAGACATCAAAGTTAACTAAAGGTTGTTATTTTTCTGGTGTGTGTGTGTGTGTTGGCATGCATGTTGACAGCCCTTTTAACATGCACACAGTTTCTCTCTCTGCACAAACACACACACCCCCTATAACATCCAACCTGGGGGCCCATAAGGTGATGTGTGTTGGCAACTGGAATTGAGGGTTATAACACAGTGTAATCCCTGCGGCTGGCAAATTAAAGACCTAATCTCACCCAAACAGGGATTAACCACGTAACACAGGGTGGAGCGGCACATGCAGCCCTTATACATTTACCGGTACATGCTGAGTGACTGTTGGGCAGGCACAAACATGACACACTAAAATCATACAGTATCTCTCAAAAATAGGCTAAGCCTCAAAATGAGGAGGCACTGGAGGAATTATCTGCAGTCTGTACGAGTTTACCTCTTTCGCTGGCATCGTCCACCAGGACAATCTCCTCCAGCAGTGTGTGTGGAGAACGGTCAATAACGGAGTGAACGGTTCGTAGCAGTGTGCTCCAAGCCTCATTGTGAAATACAATCACCACGCTGGTGCGAGGAAGATTATCTGGGTATAATTTGTTCTTGCACCTACAAAGAGTAAATAAAACAACCAGAACAGATTTTGACATGAATTAATACTCAAACACCTGAGGCATTTAATTTGCAGATGGTTGCAAAGAAAAAAAACCCCAGAAAAACAAGCCAGCAGGAACCTCACAATCCAGATTCTGTCTGACTGTAGCCGTTTTCGCATTGGCCGGGCCTCAATGGCCCGGGCCGCCCCGCCTTCTAACCCGGGTTCGGCGTGTTCGCATTTTCCTTTTTTTCCCCGGGTCCGCCCTCGTTTTGGAACCATCTCCACCGTGGTTCTGATCGGGCCGGACTCCCCCGGCCCAGTTTGACGTCATTTACTGCTCACATTTGATTCGTTGTTTGCAGCAGGGGCTGGACTCGTTCTAACATCAGCGCGAGGGCTGAATTTCATTATAATTTAACTACAGAAACCCCTAAAAAAAATTATTAGCTGAATTAGTTTTTCTGAGTTTAATTTTTGTTAATAACTGATTACAAATCAGCTTATGTTAGAACGTAAATAACACGAAGCGCGCACCCATTTCCGCCTTTCAGCGCGACCTGAATGTCATTAAAATATAACTAATATTGTCTAACTGTTGCGCGCAGCCAGGTTTTAAAATATAACTGATAATCTCTAACTCCTTTGCGTAGCTAGAATGTTAAGAGGGGTGATTGCTTTATAGGCAAAGTGGACTCCTGAAAAACCACTCCGCCGTTGTGGCTCAGAGATCGCGCACTGCAATTACACTCTACATTTTATCTTGACCCTGGTACAAAGTTATTTTACCTTTTTTTTTTTATTGGAGTAAATAAAAAGGAGTTTGTTTAACCAAACAAACTCCTTTTTATTTACTCCAATAAAAAAAAAGTAAAATAACTTTGTACCAGGTGGGAAGCGAACCCGCTTCCCCGGGTCAAGATAAAAGAGTGTACCGTAATAGCCGAGCGCGATCTCTCTGAGCCACAACGGCGGAGTGGTTTTTCAGGAGTCCACTTTGCCTATAAAGGAATCACCCCTCTTAACATTCTAGCTACGCAAAGGAGTTAGAGATTATCAGTTATATTTTAAAACCCTGGCTGCACGCAACAGTTAGACAATATTAGTTATATTTTAAAGACATTCAGGTCGCGCTGAAAGGCGGAAATGGGTGCGCGCTTCGTGTTATTTATGTTCTAACATAAGCTGATTTGTAATCAGTTATTAACAAATATTAAACTCAGAAACACTAATATATATACTCAGCAAACAAATTTTTTTTGCGGCGTCTCCTCTCTTAAAACACTGTAAGCGCGCACACAAGAACACTCCACCCACGTCAAGTGAACACCCCACCCACTTCAAGGCTTGCTCTCCACATAATGCGTAATGAACGGGGCGGGCCAGGGCTGGCTCTGGGCCAACCAGGGATGAGCCGGACTGGGGAGGGCCGTGCAATGCGAAAACGGCTTGTGAGAAAGTTGTATATAGCTGCAGTGGAAGTGGGTCCACACAATAAAACCAACACACAAAAGGGACTAGTCAGACTTTCAAACCAACAAAGAGACATTAAGACTACAGGTAGTCATTGAAATCAATCAGACCATTATCAGATCATGGCCTTGTAAAGAAATGTACATTTCTACAAAACAAAGAAACTAAGAATGAGTAATGAGGGGCCAACTAAAGTGATGGTCACTATTTTAGATAATGATACAACCTAGAGATAGTACAGCTGCACAATGACAGTTGATTAATGACACTAATTAGATTGCAAGTCATTAACATGGCACAGGACAGCAAACTAGTCTTCCTCAGAGAGCGGGAAAGAGGACATACAGCAAAACATCAAGACTTTCAAAGATAAAAATTAGATCACAAAGTTATTAAATATATTTTCAATAATATTTAGAGGAAAAAGGGAAAAAAATGGTTGACTGAATTATTTTAAGGCCAGCAAAATTCCCATGAAACCACAAACTGAGTGATTTTTTAATTTACATGTTCATGTGCTTCCTGAAGGGAAGCCTGATATTCTGCTCTGTTTCTGCTTGAATACAAGAATCCAGACACAAAAAGAGTTAAGAATGTGTTGCACGGGCAGCAAAATAATATATCATAAGCCCCCAAATCAACAAAGAGCCAACAAAACTTGCATTAATTGTGGTTATTGGATCCTGACTATAACAGCCACATTGTCTTCATTCAATTTCACAATAAATGAGTACGGTAAATATGCATAAAACACAAAATGTTTTTTTTAATCAATATTTTAATTCAGAACTAGAGCCGACACCCTTTTTCAAAAATAGTCATCTTGATGCAGTAATATGCTCTGCTGTATTATATTTACTAAGAATAACCTTTTGTTTGAAGGTCTAAACAAAATCTATTTCAATGAATGTTTTTGTAATAATTTCCAAAGGATTGTTTTAGTCCTTACAAGAATACTTAATCAGAATTAATTACATGACAGCTAAACAAAATTTAAAAAATCTGACATATTAATTTTGGGTCAGATATTGGCAAATAAGTAAAGTATGGTACAAGCCATTTCATATGAAACATTATTATTATTTAATAGCAATTGAGGTGCTTAATATACCATATTATTTTACATTATTAGTGTTTAGTGTATATCTTAGATCCTTGTATACTGTTTCTTCTTATACTTTATATTCTTTTTTGGCTATTTTTGAGTATAACTGGGACCTTACACAATTTTGTTTCACCTCATGTACAACATGTGATGTGAATGACAATAAAGAACCTTGAACATAATGTCTAACTCACCTCCTACAGGTGTGCAGTGGAGAGCATCCTGTGCTCCAGCATCAACGTGTGGCATGGAGGCTGCACAGTTGAAGAGAGGAAAGCTCTGCAGAGAGTGGTGAAGGCTGCACAGAAGTCTGTTGGAGTCAGTCTCCCCACCATCACAGACATTTACACCTCCAGATGCAGGAAAAGAGCCACCTGCATCATGAAAGACCTCACTCATCCAGCACACTCACTCTTTGCCCCACTCCCCTCAGGACGGAGGTTGAGGAGCATCAAGTGTAGAACCACTAGACTGAGGAACAGCTTCTACCCTGAGGCTGTTAGACTCATGAATAAATAAAAATAAAATTAAAATAAACACTGCAAAATATCACATCATGCTGATGCTGATATGTTTTCTTGTTGCTGTGTTCATCTGTGACCATCTGCTCATACAAACTCATGTTCGTGCTGCTGTTTATTCCCACTATATTAGGCTTAGTGTATTACTAGTTGATGTTTTTCTTAGTTAGTTCTCGATGTTATTACTGTTTTTCTCTTTCATTTGTTGTTGGATGTAACTGGGACCTCGTGTACATAATCTCGTTTTCATCTCATGTACCACATGCGGTGCAAATGACAATAAAGACTCTCTGACTCTGACTCTGACTCTGACTAAAAGCACTTGATTGAGCTGACTGTATAATTTCCAGACAACAACAAGTAAAGTTTTGACATGAAAATTCAAAGCTCGATTTAAACCTGGCTTTAAGAAGCTGAACAAACAAAGCATCCTTCAATCTTTTGTTTGTGTTTCTTTGTAATCAAAAGTGTCCCCCTGACATAATTCATCTGTAAAAAGACTTACAGGTACCGGTATATGAATTTCTAGATAATCAGCCTTTGCTTGTAAACACCTTAAGAGAAAACACAGTGTATAAAATCTATGCTGAGCATTTAGTTCAGCATAAATTTTATTATATGTAAAACTGCATTACCGGTGCTTCAGACTCAAAAATGCAAAACAGGAATATTAAAAAGTCATTCTTTCCATTTGTGGAGTCTGGCACAAAATTGAATCAACATACAGTATTCATAATGTACTGAACGCTGCAATATTATTGTATGAAATTAAATGTGCCACAGGACATTAACTCTGAGTTCAGCTTTTAGTGTTAGTGTCCACTTTTATACCTACTGTGGAATAGTATGCATATTTTATATAGAAATATTTGCAAAGCAGATAAGAGTTTTTACATAAACACACTAAGCTGGACTTGGTAAAAGGCATGAACCAGTTTCAACACATTGGACGTCTGAACTGAATTTAGGCATATAAACTAATGAGGGTTTTCATTTGACTTATTTATTTATTTTACTATCAGCAAGGTTTGTGTAATTAAATAAAAATCAATTGACCTTAAAGGTGTCTGAATGCCACTGCATTAACAAAATAATGAGACTATTAATGGTTTTTGTGCTCAAAAAGGGTTATAAACTTTAAACGGATGTTAATAGCTGGTAATGAAAATACGAGCTGATTAAAGAACCACCAGGTTTTAGGACAAAAGAAAAAAAAAGAAGTGCAGCAGTGGGATTTTGATCTATTCTCTGATATTAAATGCTCTATCAGTCAGTTTTCTCAACAAAAAAAAGTTTTAAAAAAAAGCAGCTCATCCATCAGCAGAAGACAGAACTGATACCACCCTTGTGACTTCCTTTCTCTGAAAAATTCAACTCTCCCAACAGCCAAATGGAATATGATCTTATTTCCTCCATCTTCATTACTCCCCCCTCCTCCTCGTGATCATCCTGAGCGCTGAAGTGCTTCCCCTCCTCTGCTGCTGATTATGACAGAAGGAATGTAACAGAGAGGGGGTCAAGAGTATACTTATTCTGCAGCTGCCTCTGGAGGACGTTAAAGAAGACAGAAATGCTCAGTCTCTGCTGTGGCTGCAGTGCTCATACTCTCCACAAGGAGGGAGGCTGATGATGACAGAGGATGATTGACTGTAAAAACAGAGTCATCAAGGCTTTCGCTCTTTATTCGAAGCAGACTATCCAGTTTTAGGACAACATTTGTTGAACTGAGGCACGCACACTTTCTTTAAGTTGTGTAATGCAGATTTTGGTAAAACAGCCAGGGAGGAGGAGAAATGCTTAACGGCTGTAAAAGCAGAATAATGAGTTACATGCTGGGTCTCAAGCCACTGGATTGTGGGAATATTTAAGATGGGTGTGCAAACTGGTTCTAATTAAACAACATCACTCTCGCAACACTGCACACACACACACACGCACACACACACACAAATCCATAAACGTGTCTCAAAAACACTACAGTCAGCAACTAAAAAAATAAATAATGAGAGAAAATGTCAAGTTTTCTGAAAGGCGTAGTCATGGAAAGTGTTTTCATACACTGGAGAACCACCCAGCTGCACTCACACACACACACACATACTCACACGCATGTTTGACTGAGTTCCATAAAATGTTCCTTTTACATTAAGCTGCTCAAATGGGAACCCGCTTTATTACAATATATTTACAGAGTTCCTCTAAACTTGCTGATCAATAAACATGAAAACACACGACTCACATATAAATTACGTCCAAATGTATGCATGCTTACACACAGGTCCACATTCCCTTTGCTTGATATTGACGCTGCCTTATCTCCTAATTGGAAAAGTGGATAGACGGAGGGAAGGCTGAGTGAAAGCACACCTAGTAATCAACTCTCGCTCAGAGACTAAAACCCATTTCATGGATCAATGTCTTCATTCTTTCCTGCATGTCTGGTATTAACATGTCTCTGCCTGACATGTCTCTCAGGCTGTCTCTATCACTGTGTCATGCTGAAAAGACTCATTACTGACCGCTGTATACTTCTCCGCAAGATCAAAAAAGGTCAGAGGGGAATTGAAAGCTGAGCTGATTTCTGACTGCCAAAACTACCCTTGACATATTACTGGCCAGATGCATAATGGTCTGTTGCCCTGAGTGTCCAATCATCCTGTCTGAGACAGACACACGGGCACAGGTACTCATGCACACTCGACATGAGTTTTCTGTTTCTGGACCTTTGAACTGTATAGAACAGATGAAAATGGGAGTTCATTGAAAATGAACTTGCATTTCCTCAATCGTGTTTTAAAAGTTGATTTCCTTTAGAAATTGGGTTTAGGCCAAGTTGTTTTGGTGACATTAAGTAAGAAAAATCCTGAATGCACAGAAGTGATGGACTTGTGGGAGACTCAGAGTCAATGTAACTCTTTGCAAAATTAGAAACATTGCTCATAACTGCATTTTTCTTCCAGCGTTAGCTTTTTGTTTTTAAACCTTCATATTTGTTTCACAAGTTAATTTAATTCCAATTTACCTACAAATGTACTTAGCCTTTATTATTCAAGTGAATTTTCACTACTTTTCCTTTTAATTATCCTTTTTAACTACAATTTTATTTTCACTTGTAAAAAACAAAACAACAAAAAAATAATTTGTACGCATCCTTTATGATTGTCTATTGTTGACGTTGTTGTCCACTGTTGTCATCATTCTTTGTTAAAATCAGGTGTCTCTTGTAAATGAGTCCCCGAGGCTCAATGGGATTAACCTGTATAAATAAAGGTTGACTGGGATGAATTATTCAAGTCAAACAGTCTTAGATCAACAAAGTGACAATAAAAGTATTATAGCCGAGTTCAATATTATTTAGTGAAAGGTGTACAAAATGAGGCAGCCCAGTGGTGCAACTGGTAGAGCTGCTGCTTCTCAGCGAGCAGGTCCCTGGTTCAAATCCCTGTCCGGGGGCCTTTCTGGGTGGAGTTTGCATGTTCTCTTCGTGCATGCGTGGGTTTCCTCCCACAGACCAAAAACATGCATGTTAGGCTGATTAGTAACTCTAAATTGTCCCTAGGTGTGAGTGAGAGAGTGAATGGTTGTTTGTCTCCATGTGGCTCTGTGATGGACTTGCGACCTGTCCAGGGTGTCCCCCGCCCCTCGCACAGTGATTGCTGGACATGGGCACCGGCAACCCCCGTGACCCAAAAATGGAAGAAGCGGGTAAAAGCTAATGGATGGATGGTGTACAAAATGTTTTTTTGAGACACATTAAGTCCACACATTTTTAAATACCCTATACTGGAGCAAAAACATGTTTTGCTTTCATTTCTTTTACATTTTTAAACTATACTGTAAAAGCGTACATTCCTCGTATCAGCGCAAACTGTTCTGATATCTTCAAGGTCCCAAAATGATTTCATTGCTTTCTTAAAGTGACACATTTCCTGTTAAAACAGGACAGTGAGGGAAGAATATTTAAGGCGTACCATGGGCAATGACTCACAGGGAGTAGGGCTGTCTGTTTTGATAGGATAGTAGATGGTGGGACTGTTGAAAATTGCGTCATTTTATGAAATGGACCTTTTAGAAACAACTGCTGGTGTGACAGGAAGCTGACAGACACACAAACTTACTGGTTGACTGTCCCTGGTGCCATTTTAAATTATGATGTCTGTTTTTCACACAAAATCTGGGAGTGATAATGGATCCTTCCATGAAACTCAACAGTCATGTAAACATGATAGTTAAATCCTGTTTTTTCCAGCTGAGGTGACTGTCTAAGCTGAAGCCCATGTTATCAAAAAATAACCTGGAGACAGTAATACACGCATTTATTACATCTAGGCTTGATTACTGCAATTCACTCCTGTTTGAAATCAGTCAGACCACCATTGCATGACTACAACTGGTCCAGAACGCAGCAGCCTGATTTTTAACCAGTCCAGGCAAAAGAGATCACATTACACCAGTCTTGGCCTCCCTGCACTGGCTACCGGTTCATCTTCAAATCTAGTTCAAAATTCTCCTGTATGTCTACAAATTGCTGAACAGTCTCGCCCCCACCTATTTCTCTGATTTGATAAACCCGTATGTCCCACTACGTGCTCTGAGGTCAGCGGACCAGTTACTTTTAACAGTTCCAGGAACACGTCTTAAACGCAGAGGTGACAGGGCCTTCTCTGTAGCAGGCCCAAGACTCTGGAACGAGTTAGGTACCTCTGCTCGTCAGACAGACCCCCTCCCTCTCAGTTTTCAAATCCCGTTTAAAGACCCACTACTATTCTGTTGCTTTCAACACCAGATGATCTGTGTTTTGGTCGTTATATTTATTATCTGCAATGTTTTTATGTCTATTTTTTGTACTTCGTTTTGTACTTCGTTGTGTGTGTGTTGCCTGTTGTTTGTTTGTTTGTACAGCACTTTGGTTGGCCTTGTCGCTGTTTTAAGTGCTCTATAAATAAAATGGTATGGTATGGTAAAAAACTGAACACAAAAAGACACTTTCAACACATTAGTTCCCTGTACCGGTAGTTGTTTTCACAGCTATTGTTCACTTTGTATGCTCATGAAGCAGAGTTTCTTTTAATCTTCTTGGATCGAGTTTATATTCATACAGATTTTTTTTAAAGCAAACCAAGCGACACATGAAAACACCACGTTTGCTGTGTTTTGATGCTGATAAATAAGAACAAAAAAACTTTATTCTCATGTTGAGATGCACAACGGTGTTTTTTTTTTTATATAGAGTACATAATCATACAATAGACTTAACATGACTCAACTACATCCCCTGTCGCATATCCATGCAGTGTATTTACTTTTAAAATGTATCGGGTTTCCGGGAAAAAAATTCAGACCTTCTCTTTCAGGTGCCGCCAGACAAATTGTTTAATGTGAACCACAAATCTCTTACAGCCACAGACATTCAAGGTTTTAATTAGGGTTTTATAATTATGGTTAAAAAATTGTCCTTAGATATTTTCTATATTTACTTTGTTTCAGAGTTTGATCATGCTGACAGTGGTGTGTGTGTGTGTGT
>JBBPBX010003526.1:66814-80108 GCA_038048925.1 Garcialebias charrua
ATTAAGTAGAATTAAGTAGAATTATTCATTTTATGATCTAGTTTGTGTATTACAGTTAGGAAAATTAATTTTAAAAAAAATAGGAAAATTAAATAAAATTATAAAAAAATAAAATAAAATAAAAAAAATAAAAAAATTAGAATTAGAAAATTAATTAGAATTATGGGTGATGTAGTTTGTGTATTACAGTTAGAAATATTAAGTAGAATTATTCATTTTGTGATCTAGTTTATGTTTTACAGTCAGGAAAATTAAGTAGAATTATTCATTTTGTGATGTAGTTTGTGTATTACAGTTAGGAAAATAGGTAGAACTATTCATTCTGTGATGTTGCTTGAAAGTTATCATTGGTTGAACAAACTGTGAAATAGGGGCAGATATAATAAGATTTCATCTTCTTTCTGCTCCCTTCATTTTATCCTACTTGTAATCTTGTATCTGATGAAACTGTCTTGTATTGTTCTTTTAAAATGAATGAATAAACATCAAATCAAATCAAATCAAATGTAGAGTTGCAGCTTCACAGCAAATTATTTTAAAATTTTATACCGAACATAAAGGTTGGACATGTTTTAAGCCACTGATTAACATCTTGTTACGGCATTAAGCATCACACTGGTAAAGACCTAACCCAGGGCTTGCCTGGATAGTAAATATTGTCTAGCTTGATTTACAGTTTTTCAATCTGGCTGCAATACAGCATTCTCCAGATAGTGGTCGATTGTTCAGCATGATGAAACAGAGCAAGTATTCTGTAATCCATTTACCATCTCTGGTTTCAGCTGAAAATCATCCCAACTCCAACAAAAATCATGTTTTAGCTGAGCAGTTTTCTCATTTGTTGCTAAAATTGTATAATTCAACACAACAGTCATAATGATTGGTGTTTGACAAATGACAAGACGCTATCTTACATTTTCTGTAATCTATTACCATACAACTTATCTCTAAATGAAGGACGTAATAAACTTGCAGACTGGCTGCATCAGCTGAAGCAAGTTCACAGAGACAAGCTCTTAAACAAATAATCAAAGATATAAAGTCTGTATATCAGTTTCATGGTGTAAATTAATAGGCCAGTTTCTAATCAGTTGCATCCGATTGTCAAATCTGAATTCACATCTGGATGGTGACACAGACCCTGATACCAACACCTGATAGAAACAAGACTTAACTTTATCAACAGTGAGATATGAAGTTCACAAACTGAATCACAGGTTTTCCAAAGCAATCGTTCCATTTCTTCTATTACCTTTTTGTCCTATTTGACTTTATTCAGTTATCACTGTCGACACACTGTTTTATTGTATTTTAGTTTATCTTGAGAACTGTGAATCTTGTTAAAGTGTGCTGTACTGTATAAACAGACTTGTCTGTCCCTGTTGTATTTCTGTTGGCTTTTTAAGTGACTTTAGACAACATTCACTCATCTCACAGAACTATCTCGACTGTTGCTTCAACTCCTCCATCTGCCCATCAGTTCTGTCATTTGATCATCTGTGTTTATTATTTTTCAAAACTTGGACGAAATCTAACTAAACATTCAGACAACCTAAAAAAAGGCACTATACAGTAAAACAACTACATTTTTACAGTCACAATTTAAAAGGGAATAACTAAAATGTGTTTATATTTTACCAGTTATAAAGCTCATCATCACTTTGGGCAAATGTAGTACCGGTATGTACAATAGAGACCGACCTTATGGTATTAAAATGGTATTTAAAATACCCTGACTGTATTCAAGCTTTCAGAAATGTTCCTATTTTATCAGCATTCCCATATACTCAGCAGTACATTTGCCCTTTGCACATGTAACATACAAACTGTGTGCTCTGAAGTCAGACTCACAGGTAAGCAAACACAGCAGAGAGGGGAGAAGTGATAGTACCGTAATTGCTTTTCTTAGGTGGAAAGGAAAAAGACAAGACAGCCCCATTAAAATTCCACTGCTCTCCTTTCCTCCTTCAGCACCATCTTGGCTCTTTTTGGCTGATTCTCTGCCTCAATGATCCCTCAGGTTGCAGCAGCACAAGCAGCGAGAAGAAAATTAATTTGGCCACAGTTATTTCTCTCATAACCCTGGGAGAAAAAAAAGAAGAAGAAAAAAAAAAAAGAAAGTGTTTGTGCATAGCTAGCTTAGCTAAGCTTTGCTTATGCAGCTTGGAAGGATGAAGAACTGCAGAGAGTAGCATTTCTAGATTCCACTTGACACGATTCTGGCGACACAAAGAGTGGTGCACAGCAGAAAATGAGGGAGATTTGTCTGTTTTGTACAAGTTTGTCTCTTCTCAGATTTCTGTGCCTGTGGAAGAAATTCAAACTCCCAACAGTGAAGTTTGATTTAATTATTAAGTTTGTGTCCTGTGAACATATCAAAAATATTTCATGCAAAATAAACTTTTAAAGGACTTTTGTGTCACAACATTTTAAATGTTTGACTTCTACTGAGAATCTTAAAGGGCGAGATACACTCGAGCGTTCTCACGATACGCCTATACGCAACGTACGTACGCCAAGGCAAAAGCGTAGCCCCGCGTAGCCCCTCAGGGCATGTACGCGCAAAGCTTTTTTTTACGTCCGCGTGCGCGATGCGCGGTGTCTGACCATAAACTTCCCCGGCGCCGGACTGTTTTGCATGTTACACAAATGAAATAAATTCCCCTTCTTTATCGCTGATCGGGCCTTTTCTTTTGTTTTTTTGCCTAAAGTCAAGTAACCGCTTCTTCCTCCGTTCACTCATGACTGAAATGAATGAATTCAGGTCCTACCTGGGTGCGCGATGTTTTAAATATTCCCTGGTGGGCTGTGTGCTGCAGGAAAAGCACTCCCTGTTATTATTTTTATTTCTGAGAGAACTTTTTATAACATATATAGTAGAAACACCGCATCAGAACACCGCAGCTTTCTTCAGCGAGCTACATGAGCTGACTGAAAGCTGTCAATCATTTCAGTAGGCGTGTCAGCAAGTGACCAATCAGCGAGCTCAGTTGAGTCCCCTCCGTGCGCAGCTGCTCATATTACAACAAGGATCTGGAGCGAGAACGCGAGCGTTTGAAAGCTGATAAAAGCCGAGCTATAGCAGAGAAAACATGCGCACAAAATGCGCGCGTACAGTGGCGTACTTCATGTACGCTCAAGTGTATTCCAGGCTTAAGAGTTTCTTTGAGTTTTTTTTTATTTTTAATTTTTACTTCCTTAAAATATAGATCTCCTTTAAAATTCCAACAATTCTAATACCTCCTTATTTCTTATAAAATTCTTAACTATGGGATTCATGGAAAAACATTCAACTTGCACCTTCTAAACTTGTCCACTGCGACTCTGTTGATGGGATACGGGTCACCACCCTCTTGTATAAGCCACTCTGTTTTCATCTTAAGCGTTTAAACACACATGGCAATGTTTGCTTCTAGGATTTGCTGGCATTTAATTAAATCCACTCTTCCATCTACCAGTGAAACACAACCCCAAAGCATTATCAACCCACTCTCAGAGTCAAAAGCATATTTGTGACTAGATATATAAATACCGGTAAACCTTTCAAAATAGGAACATGAACCAACCATTGGCAAATAAAACATATTATAATATAAATAAAGCATCCCAACAAACTCAAGTATTAAATACATTCCAACTTTTGCTCAATCACCCACTCTACCTATAAAACTGTACTGTAGTGTCAGTCTGCCATTCTTATTGTTCAATACATATTGAACATTTTTAACATTATTATTGTTATTGCTTATCTTATTTCTTTACATATTTTTTTTTTTTTTACATTTTAGGAACTTTTTGAGTGAACCTTTATATTTGTTGCTGCTGTTACACTTGAATTTTCCATCTGTGGGACAATAAAAGCCGTTTCTATTCTATACTATTTTATTCTATTCTATAGTTACTTTCTACTAAATCTTTAGCTACTTGTCATAATATGAACCTCCAACCCTGCTTATAAGACTCAGCTTTGTTGCAAAGATCCATGAAAGTTTATTTTTGATAACTTATGAGTTCCATAATTTCTAAAAAAGCTAAGTCTGGTCCTCTGGACATTCAAAAAACAAAACAAAACAAAACAAAAAAAGCAAAACAATTGTAGAAACGTTTCGTCTTTCGTCCGAAAGACTTCCTCAGTCTGAGCTGCTGTATTCAGCTCAGTCTTATAAATAGCACCCTCTCCTTTAGATTTTTCTACCTGGATTATTGAGCATGCATCAGGGTAGTTCCATAATTGTGCCAATTTCTGCTTAAAAGCACAGAGCACCTCGGGATCATCTGAATCTTTCAGAAGGTTATCTGCGGCTAATATATAGTTCCCATGTGACGTAACATCTGTAGAATTTCCGGGGAGACCCTCATGGGTGGAGGCGGAACGCTACGAGAGCAGCAGTTACAGCACAGTCTACTGGCTGTGTATTTTTCACGTTGTTTTTTTTTGTTTATTTCTAATTAATTGCAATGGTTACTTTGTGTTGGGTCAGTGGGTGTTCCAGTCGGGTAGACGTTTGGGCAGAGCGCAGGTTTCACTTAATCCCAAAAATAAGTAAACGTGAAGGATTTATCTCATCGGGGTAGCTGACCGCAGCCCCTCCTCAGTCTGCTCGGATCTGCTCTGAAGACGTCGTGCTTTTGTCCGGTAAACAAAATATTCTACATAAATCATTTTGTGAAACAATATTCAGAACAATGTTAGAGTACAACTGTCTGTGTGTTGGAGCTGGTTTTTTTTTTCTTCATGATTTAGCACCGTCTACTGCTGTGGCTAGCTTAGCACTAACTTCCAACACGGTAACACTTAACAAAGTGCTGGTCCTGGTCCGTGTTGAGCCTGGACTGTTTGTTGGCTGTGTGTTATTTAGTTAAACCTTTATTTAGCTGGTTAGATATGATTGAGACAGTTTATACATTTTTTTTTTGGATTTAAAGATGTGAAGCTCCTCGGTGTGCACTCCTCGTAGTAATTAAATAATTAATGATATCAGAGTAACTTCTTGGTGACAAGTTGGCCGCTTCGTCTGCCATGATTTCTTTCTCCAACTCATTCAACTCCGACCACTGCTATTGCTCTTGTGCCTTGGTCAAGCTAGTACTGTATTTAGCTGTGGTAGCTCGAGTCTGTTTGTCCGCCATTTCTGCCTTTACGAGTGGCGAAAAACCCGGTATTGCGCAATACTCGTCACGTGTGTGGGAACTATGTATAGGAGGTTCTGATTTTCCTTTTGTAACATTTCTGTACACTACCCTGATGCATGCTCAATAATCCAAGTAGAAAAAATCTAAAAAAGCTAAGTCTGGTCCTCTGGACATTCAAAAAACCAAAAAAAAAACAAAGCAAGCAAAAAAAAATTTGTAGAAACGTTTCGTCTTTCGTCCGAAAGACTTCCTCAGTCTGAGGTGCTGTGTTCAGCCTCCGGGTTCAACTGTCCCCCTCTTACAATTGCCCCTTTCATAAAACAGCTCAATCCGTGTCTGATGCGTGTTCAAGCATCCAACGAGCATTCATAAAAAACACGAATGCGCATTGCCGAGTTAATTTAACTCGCCTTTGATCCGCCCCTGACAGTTCAAAGTGTCAGCCCCGGATCCGAGCCGGGCAGACCCACTTCTGAATGCAAGACGCGCGATCCGCGCTCAGAATAGAGATGACATCAGTGTGCGCCCGCAGTCAACAGGCAGATTTATTAACAAGGGAATAAAAATGACACGAAACGAGCTAGTTTCGCTTTTTTCCCCCCCCCCCTCTCTCTCTCTCTCTCTCTCTAGCAACGACGCTGTGTGTGTGTGTGAGTTTGATTAGGTTCTATTTGGGGTCTTCAACACGTTTACACACCAGGTGTGTGTGTGTGCATGTGCGCTGATCAGCAGCCAGCTGTCCATTTATTTATTACTGAGGGAATTTTAAAAATGACACGACACAACAACTTGTCCACGTCTGACATCTGTCCCACAAAAAATACATTGCGGTTCAGTTCAGCTCAGCTCCACGCCTCTTTTGGACCCGCGCTCCGGCTTCATATGAAAACGTTTCTGTGAGCGGGACCTGCCCGCCTTCAACTGTGGTCTTATGAATGACCCGAGGACGGTTAAAACCGCACTGGTCTGTGCGGGAATAGCGCGGGTTTGACTTATGAAAGGGGCTAATGCTGTTATTGCTAGTATCACTCAGCCCTCTGTGAATAGCAAACAACCATCAGGGTGATAACGATCCATCGTTAGGCTGATGGTCCTCCTTGATCATGTGAGCAGCTGGTTTCGGCTGTCATCAGCCAAATGGTTGTGTAACACTGTGAGAGGGTGCTATTTATAAGACTGAGCTGAACACAGCACCTCAGACTGAGGAAGTCTTTCGGATGAAAGACGAAACGTTTCTGCAATTTTTTTTGCTTTGTTTTGTTTTTTGAATGTCCAGAGGACCAGACTTAGCTTTTTTAGATTTCTGTACACTGTTTTGTTTGCTGGGCCTCGAGTACACAAACAAACCATGTGCCATTCCTAATAAAAGTAATTTCTCTATTAAATGATAGATAAAAGTAACAACCTGAAAATGATATGATAATAATGGTCTTTTTTGTTGTGCTTTACTCTGACTTTTACTATAAAAGCTCTTATACATATAATCTCATGTATTTAATTAAAAACACAAAAATGATGGTTGTACCATCTGGTATTCTTCAAGCATGTGCATCTCTTTCCATCATATTGGTTGCTGAGCGGTGCTACATGCTCATTATTAAAGTTATGTAGCTTTCACACACTCACAACCACACACAGGTGTTACTTTTGGTGCAGTGCCTGCAAAAAGGCTAGTGTGATGGCTCATTGTTTTGAACATCTATCATACTGCAGTTTTTTTATATGAATCGTTTGTCTTTTTATAAAAGCTACAATGAAGTGCAAGCATTATTTCAGTTTTTCAAACAGAGCTTGGTTTTATTTTTTGCAGTTTTGCAAAAAAAAATTGTTAAAATAACTTATTTTGGTAAGCTCTTATAAAGTACTTGTTTAGAAAAATTCCAATATCAGATCACTTGTCCTGCTGTTTTGATCCTCTCAAAATACTTGGAATTCCAGGACACTGAGTACAGTAGTCTGAAATTCAGTCCTCGCCCTTTTTTCCCCTTTTCCAATAAATTTATTTGACAACGGTTCTGCACACGCCAAGTGACACTGACAACACAAAAGAAAGTTGCATACATCTCTATTTTAACATTTTGTAAAATACAGGTAGACTAAAACACAAACCCTATGCCAAACTTGTTCAACTGGGTTTAGAAGAAGATACTAAAGATGCTACCAATCCATCAAGTCAATTCAATTCAGTTTATTTATATAGCGACAAGTCACAACAGAAGTCATCTCAGGGCACTGAACAGAAACATACGGACATAAAAATAATAATTTAACACTATCTGAGGAGTAGACTGCTTTGAATTTAACTCCATCGCAGAACTCTCATCAAATTAACACATGAATATTTCTGTTCAAAAAGCCATGTAAACACTATCAGCTAGATGTCAACTGGTTCCTTCAACGCCATTTGATCTCATTTATGTTAAAGTAGTAAACCGCAGTGCCCTAAGCAGTAGCAGATATGGATTGCCTTAAATAAAACAGTTCACGTACACATGTTCCTATACTGCTGTCTGAGCCATGCATTTAAACTCACTGTATTTTAAACCATACATGACAGAGGACATCTCAGGTCTCCTCTGAGCTCAAGACAGTCTCAGGCCCTGCCTCCACGTGTCTGTGCTTTAGCATGTGTGTGCCACTTAGATTTATGTTGAGTGCTAGTTACTTTGATGTTTCTTTTAAACAGCCTGGCTCCCTATGTGGTTACAGACATGCATTTCCTCATCCATCCTTCGCCACACGCTTCCTCATTCATTAACATATCACGTTCCCTCAATCTTTTTCTTTTTCCTAGTCACCCTGGCCCCGCTCCCCCTTTCCTCTCTTTTAGTGATGTTGTCTTTCAGGAGTGGTTGCCATCACTACTTCCCTACAAGAGCACAATTTCCCCCCTTCACATCCTGCTCTGTGTCGATCCTCATTTTCCCTTCGTATCCTCTTTAAAAGGTTTAATCCCCCTTTAGAGATTGCACAACCACAGTCTCTCACAACCACTTGGGGGAAAAAAAACTCTACAAGAGCACTCCAAGGTTCTCTTGCTTCACAGTTTATGACTAAATCTAAGGAGCCTCCCTTCTGAGAATGTAATGTTTCAATATATGTTAAAAATATATCGAAGAGATGGGTGCTTGAGTGCCAATAAATTGAGGATGTGCCTGTGCTGCTAATTTAAAATAAAAATAAAAACTGAAATTCTTATTTCCTCTAGCATGTTTTATATTTTACAAATATGAAGACTTTTATTTTAATCCCTTTCTTCCACAATAAAAAAGCATCTCGAAAAGCATGCCGCTATCTGAATAATCTTTAACAAGAAAACTATCAACAATGCTTTTTGAGTCTGTGAGCTGTCCTTGGGTCGTATGAGCCTGATAAGCTCAACAGTTTCCAAGACAACACTGATGGGAGTGCTGATTTTCTGAGCAGTAGTAATGCCTCTCAACTGGAGCAGAACGAGGAATGGGCTAATATTAGGGGAGTAAAACGAAACAAGGTGGCCTGAAGCCCTGACTCTCTGTGGAGTGGCTGAGATACACAAATGACTGTGGCAAAATGTCTGAAGTCACTTCGTTTTAGATCTGAGCACAGAATGTTTCCATAACGGAAGAGGGGGCAGGACATGAAAATTGAGACAGGATAAGGACAGTGAGATTTGTGTCATGAGCTGAAGGACAAGCCTTAGAAACAATAGGTACTGTATAGTACTGATTATGAATCCATCCACAGTACACAAAAATATTGAATACCTATTCTATAAGAATATCAATTTTCTTTTAGAAATTTAAATGAAGAAATTTAGAATCATTATTTTTTTTAACTTAAGTTATGCTGACAAAGTTAAACGTACAGTTTTAGTTGTATTTGACAATATAAGCAATTCTGTGTGATGTATTTAAAAAAATAGAAAGGGGGGGGGGGGGAGAGAAAAGGCTAACTTTCCTGTTTTTTAAACACTAATGACCAAAACCAATTAACAAAACTATTTTTCAAGATGCATGTCAATAAAATTCTGGAGAGTTTGGTGGAAAAACAACATGCACAGTAAAACAGAGAGAACTTCCAAATGCAGCGCAAAACTCCTGGCAGAAATCGATAATCAATGCAAAACTTGGCTCAGGAGAGAAGTGAAATTACACACTTCAATCTGCAATCATTAAAACATTTTTGGCCTAAATCAATAGACATTTCTTTCACAGCTGGTGTTACCATCATGACTGCAGAGAACGTTGCTGCCTGTTCATACCAAACAAAAAATAAAAATAAAAACAAGCATAGCTATAAGGACAGTGCAATACATTTAAAATAAATTGACAGACAGAAGGCCTCAATAAACCACTTTAATCATGGCTGTTGGTGATTTATCTGCCAATGTGCTTTAACTCTTTTATAGTGAACTCCGAAATTTTTTCCCTCCATCCATCTTTCTGTTTTTTTGAGCTCCAGATGAATTATTTTCACCTTGCATTTGAAGGTAATAGTTTACACAATTTATTTAACACAATGAACACAGCATTGCAAAGTCTGTTAATTAGTTATTAAATGCCCCTACACAGACCGCGAGCACCGTGATAATTTCTTTACATTTACTGTTCGAATTGTTTGACCCAACAACGTTGTGTCCTGCCTGTTTGACAGCTGTTTTAATTGCTACTTTACTACTACAGTACTAGTTTCTCATCCCAACTGCAACTTGGGCTAACCAGGCAGGATTTAGGAGGCTTTATCCACACAATGGCCTTTTCTTTCCTACTAACCACTTGAGAGCTTTAACCACATCCTAGTTGCAGCAGAGGACATTGAGTCCAAGTGTGCCATGTTCCACGCCTCAATTCTTGAGGTGGCTGCCTTTAACTGTGGCCACAAGGTTGTTGGTGCTTCTCGCGGTGGCCATTATCTAACTCAAAGATGGACCCTCCAGGTTAGGGAGGTTGTTATGAAGAAGGAGTCCTCCTCTTGGGCCTTGTTGGCTGGCGAGACTGCAGCTGAGGAGTACCGGAAGGCCAAGCAGGCCGCTGCCTTGCCTGTTGCTGACACAAAAGCTCAGATGTGGGAGGAGTTTGGTGAGGTCTTGGATAGACACTCTCCATAGGCGCAAAGGAAATTTTGGCAAACCATCAGGAGGCTGAGGAGGGGAACGTAGCGCTTTACTAACACTGCATTCAGTGAAGGTGCGATGCTGTTGACCTCAACCAGTGATGTCATCAAGAAGTGGAAGGAATACTCCTTGAATCTTCTCAATCTCACCAGCACATCTTCCATGGAGGAAGTTGAACCGGGGGACTTCGGGGTTAGTCTGTCCATAAACATGACTGAGGTTGCCTAGGTACGGTAGTTAAAAAGTTCCACGGAGGCTCCAAGGATGGACAAGAACTGCCCTGATTTCTTTAAGGCTCTAGATGTACCGAAGCTGTCTTGATTGACATGCCTTTGCAACATCATGTGGGCATCGGGGGCAGTGCCACTGGATTGGTAGAATGGGGTGGTAGTTCCCCTCTTCAAAAAGGAGGACCGGAGGGTGTGCTCCAATTATAGGGGCAACACTCTCCTTAGTTAAGAGTAGTTAAGACCAGGTAAGGTCTATTTCTGGGAAATAGAGAAGAAGCAAGTCCAATCACTGGTCAAACCTCAGATCCAGGACGAACAATGCGGGTTCCGTCTTGGCTGCGAAACACTAGACCAAGTCTTTACCCTCACTAGGATCCTCGAGGGGTCATGGGAGTTTGCCCATCCAGTCTACATGTGTTTTGTGGACTTAGAGAAGGCATTTGACCATGTTCCTTGGTGTAAAGGTGATACAGGTGGTTGAAATGAGTTTCCTCCAAAGGGTAGCTGGACTCTCCCTTCGAGATAAGGTGAGAAGATCAGTACAGGTAGTCCCCGACTTACGAGCGCTCTTACATACGAGGTCCCGGACTTACGAGCTGGCAAAAGAGAAGTAAATTTGTAAAAAATACAGCACTTTTTTGTGTTTTTAGATGAAAGTGTGTTAGCTAACCGTTTGGAAACACGTTTCCGACCATGTTTATGAACTAATATGAACGTTTTTGATGAAAAACGAGTGTTCGTAGTAGCGCTAGCATAAATGTTCCAACTTACGAGCCAAAATCCGGACTTACGAGAACATGTGCTTCGTGTTCCAACTTACGAATTTTCGTGTTACGAGCAACTCGCAGGAACGGAACTCGCCCGTAAGTCGGGGACTACCTGTATTCTGGGAAAGAGTCGAGTAGAACCGCTGCTCCTCCACATCGAAAGGAGCTAGATGTGGTGGTTTGGGCATCTGGTAAGGATGCTCCCAGGGAGGTGCTTCAGACATGTCCGACTGGGAGGAGACCCCGGGGAAGACCCAGGACACATTGGAGAGACCTTGCTCTCGGCTGACCTTGGAATGCCTTGGAATCTTCCCAGAAGAGCTGGAAGAAGTGATGGTGGAAAGAGATGTCTGGGCCTCCCTGCTCAAGCTGCTGCCCCTGCAACCTGGCTTTGGAGCAAGTGGAAGCTAATGACTGGATAGAGCTCAAAGCACACAAGACATGCATCCTAATGATGTAAAAAAAGACTCAGTTCAACATCAAATTATCAAGATGCATTCCACAAACATCTACCGGTAATTGTTTAACCAAATGCAAATCTGTCTTGATACAAACAAAAATAAAAACACTAAGAAAACAAGAAACTGTTGTGAATTTATTGACTTTTGCTAAGTGAATCTCTGACCCTGCTGTCGAGTGAGTTTATATCGAAAATAAAGATTTTATTAGGATCCTGTAATATAACAATGTGTAAATCCATTTTTATCAAGTGTCCTACAACCTTTATTAAAATTGAAATTCATAAGTAAACAGCAGAGGTCTTTGTGTCTATCCATTTTAGAGGGAACAAACAAAAATAACTTTGACATAGAGCTCATGAATTTGAGGTTTTTTTTTTTAAACATAAAACTAAGGCTTTTTTTAAAGACAATTGTTTTTGTTTGTTTTTACTGGCTTCATTGCAAAGCAAGGTGTAATGAAAGACAATGTCATAAGAAACATTACAGTTAAAAAAGTCAGTACAAAGAGGTGCGGTTCAAAAGTTTCAAACAAATCAGATGAAATGAATGAGAACAGAGCAGTTGAGTGTGAAGACCATGATATTAGTGGGACCACATCTGACAGCCTCAACATAGTGCTGTTAAATCTAAGACGCTGAACTTAGAGTTGCACTTTTTCCCCACTTAAAATATTACAAACAAACAAGACACAGTATATCATTCATTTTGATTGTTAAATTACAGCCTTACTACTCGTGTAGTACCAGTTTTAGAAAGTTATCCCTTTTTATATACTTTTTTATTTTTGGCCACAAAACACCTAAGACAAAACTAATCCCCTCATAAAACTGAAAGTAAACATATAAAACACATTCTACAGAAAACTTGCTTTACATATTAAAACACATTACTGACCTGTTGACTACAAACAAAAGTGTTACAAAGCTATACCATATTAAGTTAAACACACTTCTCCAACAACTTGAGAAAAATGTAAAATATTAAATTTCAGTCCTTTTTGGTTACATTTTAAATGACTAGTATGATAAAATAAAAAAAAATAAAAAAGTATTCATAGTCTTTTTTTTTTTCCAGCCTCAACTTTTAGAACCATTGCTTTAATATGTAAAGAGGCAGAACTTCCACCAAAACAAGTTGCCAATCCTTGTCATATGCAGGGAAAGGAAAAAAGAAGCAGGAAAAAGCCACCGTGCCTCTTTAATAAACACTATCACAAGCTAGTGTGTCACTACTGCAGCATAAAATCCTGTCTGAGGAGATAACGAACGAGAGCGAGGTGCTCCACCAGTGCCTGAAAAAAGTTGCTTGAGATGTGTGGGAGGCATATTTTTTTAGTTCAGTAAAAACATTTTCATGAATTTCCAACGAGTGTTGATCAACAGCATGCACCAGAGGAAAGCAATAACAGCAATATGGCAATACACCTTTGCATCCATCAACCTATAGCAGAAAAAGTAGGTTAAAGTTTGTTTGGTATCCCTGAAATGAGAGGTGTAACAATCAAGACCTATGAAGCAGGACTTGAACTTGTTTTTTCCTTCTATGATTATTTAGCAGGCAGTGCCAAATAAACTAGAGGAAGCTAAACATTAGCTTGTTAAATGTAAT